>MJUU01036931.1:45379-65548 GCA_002080025.1 Modiolus philippinarum | reverse complement strand
CACAACAGCACAGTCATTGATATGACGAATACAGCAAAATACGCAGGATCTACTGTTGGAGACCCATCACTTCGAATATTTGGTGTAACTTTCAATGATGCATTTCTTTACCACTGTGTTGCAGAGAATGCATATCACTCTCATACCAGCCTGGATGATGTGACAGTCACAGTCACAGGGGGTAAAAATTAGCGTTTTCTTATTATTGAATTTATCTTTTGTTGATGTAAGTCGACTGGACCTTCGGATGGATTGGTGGACGGCTGCCAGACCTTATAAGCGCAACTCCTTTGACACTGTTCAAGAGAATTTCATGAAGCCTTGTTTTTGGCAAAACATAGTATGTAGATGTGCATATAGGCAAGGAGTTGTTTTCTCGCAATTCTTTTTAGGAATAATGTCCATTCACTCATATAAATTGGTAGATCTGTCGACTATAAAATGGAATGTGCAACCCGTCTGAAACTGTTCAACAAAATTTCACAAAACTGTGCATGCTGCGAGAACACCCCATTTTAAATGTACATATTATCGAGGATTTTCTTCTAATAATTTTCCCTGGTTATGCCCTATGCACAAAAAAATGATTGGACTTTTCACCACACGCTTGTTAGCGCAAGTACTCTGAATCTATTCAACTGAATTGAATATTTTATTTGTCACAAGGTAAAAAATTTGTAGATGTGCATATTAATAGAGATTTTATTTTCTTGTTTGAAAGCACTATTCCTGAAACTGTTCAACAAAATTCCATGAAATTTAGTATGTACAAAGATACACTATGTAGGTAAATCGTGGTTACCAAATCTCTCCTATATGAGGACATGAGCGCATGTTGTTACAAAATATATATATTGTATGCTAAAATTGTAATGTTAAAATTTACAATTAATTTGATACCTGGTTATTTATAGCCAGCCAGCCTATGCCTTAGCTGGTGGACTGTTAGTCTCTAAGGATATTCAATAACCCAGTGGTCAGTAAATTACTGTACACATTTTATCTTTTTATAATAGAAAATGTAAACCTATTACAGAGAAGAAATAAGTTCGAAAGTTCTATATGTTTTGTAAGGTAAATAAATGAAATGGACATCCTTTGTTAGCAGTATTGCTGTGATTTTATTTTCTTACTTTTAACCTTTGTATATGAAAAGATAAATGAAGGAAGTCCTTATTAAAACTATTGTTTGTAAATATTTGAGTGAGTGACTTTATGAAGGTTTTTAATGCATTCAATTTTACTTTATTGAATTACAAAAACGGGATAACAGTAAAAACCTACAATGGCCGAGAACTACAATCGCATACCAGAATCCACAAGCGAACTTCACTAGAAAACAATACTAAGGACAAGAAACAAACGAAAATAACAATAGGGACTCGGGATAACCGGACTTGGTACCGACACTAGCAAAAGCAAGTGGTAGTGTTAAACCGGTTTATGGGTACCCAAATCTCCACTTACTCTTTCCCGTTTCCCCATAGTATGATAAACATGCGAATAAAACCCAATACAGGTAGACTACTAACTCAATGACCACTATCTTGGAAAAGAAAAACATATTTCAAAACGTAATTTATAGAGATGGGTCAGAGATGGGCTAAAATGCCGGCTAGCTCAAGGAACCTAGTCTGCTGGCAAAACTTTGAAAAGCTTTTAAAAGGTTTTAGCCCATGAGGGTTGTAGCAAATATAACAATTCATGAACAATTACAATTATGAACAATAAATAAAAGCAAGACAATCATTATATAATTTCGATACTTAAACAAGTAAGGGTTATCTTTCCTCAGTTTACAAATTCTCAGCATGTAAGACTGAATAAGTAAATTTATCGTGTTTTGAAGTTCGTAACAAGTTTAGGGTAGTATATCCGGAGCAACCCACAAATTTTGCACAAATTCAATTTTATTTAAGAAATAATTCATGGCAGGTATATGGTTATTGGAAATTTAACCATGGGCTGGGCCTTTATATTCGAATTTAACCCTGAGCGTTAGCGAAGGGTTAAATTTACGAATATAAAGGCCCAGCCCATGGTTAAATGACAATAACCATATACCTGCCATGAATTATTTCGATTCTAATATGACAGAAAACGGAATTTTCCGTTCTAAGGCGACCTTAGAGAAGACGGATTTCCCGTTTCCATTGCTGTCTGTGGCTATGACGTCACAATACACAATCTGACGTTATCAAACAGATGCAAGTTCAAAATCCAAATCGAGAGCAAAATAATACACATTAACGTGTCTGAATGGCATAATTAAGTTATAAAATAGGCTTAACATTTATTTTCTTCATAAACTAAGACAAACAAAATAAAAAACATGGTTGTTTTTCTTCAATTTTACTCCTATTCCGACACCATTTGCGCATGTGCAAAGTATACGGTTATCGAGTATTATACTGGTTGACGATTAACTAGAGCCATGTTAGAATTAAATTTGCAGTATGAAACAATTATGCGGTAATATACTTCAAGAAAAAAAATTGAAAACTTTCACTGTAAGAGTTTTGAACTATTGTTCATAGAAACACCCCTGTCTTAGGGTCTTTAATTCTCTTCAGAAATCACCAATAGGCATATACTACTGCATGAATTAGCCCTAAATTGCTCAACTGCCTATTACAACTATTACTAAATACTATACAATCAATATCATAAATGGTGAATGAAAGAATATGGAGTAAATGCATCTACAAATACAAAGTAAAAACAAGAAAAGGAACAACTCTTTTATTGTTGTTCTTCATCTTGAAGTCACCATGAGACCTTTAACAATGAGCATTGCTCATACCTCATTAGCATGCATTAAATCTTGATTTGCAGTACAAAAGAAATTCCATTGTTAAAATAATGCTGAAGACAGAGCTTCATTCAATTTCTTCCGAACGAAAATCCTATAATTCAATTTTCATTAAAAACTGATAAAATTAAAGATCACCCAAACATATGACTTATGTCAAAATTTTATAAAAAAGATTCACCGTACCTTTTTTTCACAGTGGTAGGAAAACTCCATAAAAAGTCATAATATCTCTTGATACTGAACATCAAGTTGATGGGCTAACCCCCAGTGTCAAAAATCGTGACTTTCATTTATTTTAATATATTTTTAAGAAACCATTCAAAACCTGGCAATTATAATGCAGGCATTATGAAGTGTTTTATTAAAGAGTGTATCTTCATGATAAGCTTGATATTTTATTTTAATGAAAATTTTTATAAAACTTTTGTTTCATTTATACCAATCACAATAAGTAATTTTTATGTAAAAAGGAGTTATCTCCTCCTATCCTAGGTCTACTACCTTAAGTCATCGGTATGTTGTTCGACTTTTTTCTCAGTAAATAATGGTATCAAAATTGGTACTGCATATGTTTTATTATTAATAATTAATTGGTCGAAATTTTTGTGCATCCCAAAAATAAACTATATTTTCAGGTCTTACCGATTATCAATTTATCTATTTAATGAACATTTTACTTTTCAGCAATACCAACAGTAGTTACAAATCAACAGTTTGTTACAGCAAATCAATCAGAAAGTGTCACACTGCATTGTGGAGCAACTGGCAGCCCAGCAGTTCAGTCCATCTATTGGAAGAGGCGGGTCGGTTCAACATATACTAATTTACCCGGGACTGCTTCTGGAGGAACAGTTGCCTCCCCTTCACTGGTATTTTCTAATTTACAGCTTACAGATACTGGTTTGTACGTTTGTTTTGCATCAAATGCTGTTGGGGAAGCGTCTAGCACGGCAGTTAACTTAACCATACATGCAGGTAAATTTATAAAAAAAGTAGAGTGTAACAATACTCTGTTTCTTCCGCTATAACATAACTTTCCCTTATTACAAATTTTGCGACTCTTTCACAATGGTAACATTATTTCGTAGACTGATGAAATATGCGCGATTTCTTGACATTCACTGTATAAAGTCTCATATAAATAGTAGAATTTATATCCATGAAAATGATAGACCGATGTTTTATAACTGATAAATACCACGACCTTGTGCTACATGTAAATTTTTGTAAGACGTATCCGGCTATTTCTGTAATTTGACCCTGTAATGAGAAAGCAGAATCTGATAATTCTAATGCAACAGTTATATAACGGACGTTTTGATTGGTCAAAACTAACCGTTAATTCCATCATATACACACCTTGGACAAAGTAGTTTCCTTGTTTTGTCTGGTTCCTATTATGGTTACAAATATACAAGTCAAAAATAACATGAAATAGATTAATGGTTCCTAATATGGTTACAAATGTACAAGTCAAACATAACATGAAATAGATTAATGGTTCCTAATATGGTTACAAATGTACAAGTCAAAATATGACATGAAATCGATTAATTGTATTAAAATCGAAATAACAGTACATTATTTGAATACCTGAGGGCGTCAATCTTAATTTGACGGTGAAAATATACTGCTACGCGTCACCTCTAAACTGCATTTGGACCGTCAAATCTACAATGGACGCTCTCGGTTATTCAAATAATGTACTGTTATTGCTGACGCTCTCGAGTATTCAAATAATATACTGTTATTGCTTACATGATAACGTGGAATAAATATTTATCTCTACTCAATTTTGCATCATCAGATATAGCAATACTTTGATACTCTCAAAAATAAGTGCTTTTGTTATTTTCTTATATTATTAAAGTGCTGTGATTTATAAACGTTGGTTACATGATCATGTATATTTCTAAGAGTTGTCAATAAAAAGACGAATTGACTTCACGTATATACACACTTCTCATGTCAATAAATGTCTTCATCAATAGGCCATAATTGTAAAATATGGTATATAAAAAGAAACATACTTATAAGGCCTCAAATTGACTTCAAGATGAAGAACAACAATAAAAGCGTTTTTACCATGTATTTGTAGAGAATTTGTCTTATGTGCATTTACTCCATATCATTTTATTCACCTTATACGTGTCTACGACATCATCAAATACCAGATGTGTCAACTGGATTAGCATCTGCTGCCGTGCATGCATATTAAATCATACTCTTTACAATACTGCAAGCGTGGAAATTTTCGCATGGGGATAATTTCGCTTACCGTATAACCGGAACGTAATTCTTGCGGTTTGGGGGTTATATGCATCTTTTTTTCGCGGAATTCATTTTTTGCGGTTCCGTGCTAGCTGTAAAAAATAAAATGCGAATATTGCCTTTATTTACCATGAATTAATTTAAGTAACAGTTCTGTAAAACGGAAATCCGGTTTGGAATTATTTTCAATATAAATTAAAAAAGGAGTATCGAAATATGTGATATTTTAATTGCATGTTTTGCCAAGCTTTCATTTTAATTGAAATAACAGGTTAAGTTTGAATTACCGTTAAACTAGTCAATAATTGCAGATGACATAACAACGGCAGTAGAATACCGAAGGAACAAAGGAGTGAGATTTACAAAAATCGAAGTCCAAAGGCATGGCCAAAACAAGAACACAGAAAACAAAATATAATTATTATAAATATGAATATATAAATAATACAATTATAATTATTTAACATGTTAATCTCTCAAAACATCGTCTTATCTTCTAATTCAATTGTCACTCAATATATCAGTAAACAAAAGAAAAAAAGATCAAAGGTAATAAACTGGAGTTTTGAAATGAAATTGTTTAAAGTTAACTTAATTAACAGGCAAAATTAGCCTAATTGCCAAGCCATTTTGAACTTTATTTTTTAAAACAAACATACCATGACACGCTTGACGTATCTGTACACAGCTCTACTTATATTTAATATTTACTGAGACATTTATTAACAGTGTCCTTAGTTGTATTGTTTTAAGGTAATTGCAGATGATCTTTTATGTTGCACTATTAAATTTCATTTTATTTTTTTTTTGGTTTTCTGATCACCGCAAAATAAGGCGAAAATTAGATTACTGCAAAAATTTCCGGTTATACGGTATTTGCGTTCTGGAATTTTACGCGAATATAACACCCACGCGAATACTTGTAATAACAAACGTTTTACAGTCAAAGATCTGCGAATATTATATACACGCAGAAGGTTCGAGTATGATACTTCAAAATATTAACCCCCGCGAAAAAAAAAACTAGTTTACAGGATATTCGGGCAAAATTTAATGACACATTTGATGTCACTCTCGGTTTTCATAGGAAATTACAGTGAAAATAAAAACTGAAAGGAAATAAAGTAAATGCACGCGAGACAAACTCTCTACAAATACATGGTTGAATTTATCAATGGAAGTCACCATGGGCCTTCAACAATGAATGGGCTTTGCTAATACCCCAAAGTAAGTTCAAGACGGCTAATACCAAAGGTTTGAGAGTAAGTTTTTAATAGATGCCGAACAACACTAGATCCTTACATCTTTTGTTCATGGATGCATGATCGTCAAAAAAAATAAAAATAACTGACAAATTCTTCTTGCAATTGCTGTCATCCTTTGCCTGACAAAAAAAACTAACACGACACCATTACAACATATAAACAACCACCGGGCACTTATCGAGTCAATCGCAAGAAAACGTAGCATTATGAAATAGTGAGATGTTGACACTATAAGCTGGTCAGAGTAACATTTGAAAATTACAAAAAAGCCAAAATATGGAATGAGAAATTCTCTCAAGAAGAAGTTCCCCATAATTTGAATATAAAGGGGAGCAGGCATCACTCGCACGGGGAACTTTTTACGGACTCCATGCCTTATGCCTTAGTTTCGAACATTGTTTTTTTTTTTATTTCTGTTAGTTTTCATGTTTTTCTCTTTTTTACCATGCCTCCGAAATTTAATTTTTGTAATTAAAACATGTTTTGTTCCTTCGGTGATTTACTGCAGTAGTTTAACCCAAACTTTCCAAAACAACGGCAATAGAATACCAAAGGAACAAAGAACAAGCTTACATTAAATCAAAATTAAGTCACAATGCAAAAGAGGTGTTATGATTTGATGTGATCCGTTAAAAAAAGACTCATTCCTTAATGTCTATCTTAATCATGATCCGTTAAAAAAAGACTCATTCCTTAATGTCTATCTTAATCATCACATTTTAATTGTAATCATTTATAATATGCACAGTATCTGGATGAATATACTTCTCTACCATTGATCGTTAAAAGACACATTTATTACATTTGTATACATCGGCAAACGATTATCTTATTTTTTAGCTCACCTTACCCAAAGGGTCCGTGTGAGCTTTTGCCATCACTTGGCGCCTGTCGTCCGACGTCCATCGTCCGTCCGTTAACTTTTCATATTTCCATCTTCTCCTCTGAAACCACTGAAGCAAATTAAACCAAACTTTACAGGAATGATGTATGGAAGGTCCTTTACAAAGTGTGCTAATTTCGTTCCGATCCAAATAAAAAACATGGCCGCGAGCGAAACTAAGGTTTAACATAGGACCATATGTGAAAAATCATATTTTCATCAACTTCTCTGGAACTGCTGAAGCAAATTCAACCAAAATTTACGGGAATGATGTACTGAAGGTCCTCTACATAGATTACCCATTCTATTCTGATTCGACCAAAAAACATGGCCGCCAGCACGGAACATAGTTTAACATTAGCCCTATGGAGCATACACATTTCCATCTTCTCCTCTGAAACCTCTGATACAAATTTAAGCAAACATTACAGGAATGATGTATAGAAGGTCATTCACAGCGGTTGCTCATTTCGTTCTGATCTGATAAAAATCATGGACTCCAGCGCGGAATTTAGGTTTAACATAGGACCGTAGGAAAAATCACATTTTTATCAACTGTTGAAGCAAATTCAAACTAATTTTACATGAATGATGTTCTAAAGGTCCATTACAAAGCTTAAAAGATTGCTCAATTTATTCCCATTCGACAAAAAACATGGCCGCCAGCACGGAACAGAGTTTACCATCGGCGCTGTGGGAAATTCACATTTTCATCTTCTCCTCTGAAACCACTGAAGCAAATTCAACCAAGCTTTACAGGAATGGTGTACTGAAGGTCTTTCACAAAGATTGTTCATTTCCCTCGGATCTGATGAAAAAAAACATGGCTACCAGCATGGAACATAGTTTAATATTAGACCCTATGGTAAAATCACATTTTCGTTTAATATTAGACCCTATGGGAAAACCACATTTTAGTTTAATATTAGACAATATGGGAAAATCACATTTTCATCTTCTCCTCTGAAAACCGCTTAGGCGAATCTTACCTAACTTTGCAGAAATTAAGTATGGAAGGTCCTAAACAAAGATTGCTCATTTGGTTCCAATCCGATGATAAGATGGCCGCCAGCGCAGACCCTATGGGAAAATCACATTTCCATCTTTTCCTCTGAAAACCAAAGAAGCAAATTCAACCAAACTTTACAGGAATGATGTTTGGAAGATCCATAACTCGTCTTGTATTGACCCGATAAAAAATAGGTGGCCAGCACGGAACATAGATTAACATAGCATCCTATGGGAAAATCTTCATTTTAATCATCTACTCTGAAACCATTAAAGCAAATTTAACTTAACTGTATTGGAGTAATGTATGGAAAGATCTTTAAAAAAGTACTTATTTCAATTGAATCTGACAAAAACATGGATGTCAGTAGAGAACATCGCTTAACATTAGCCCCTATAGGAAAAACATATTTGGTCATCAGCATAGGCATGGCTTAGAAGCATCTTTATCAGGTGAGCGATACAGGATCATTATCTTAGCCTCTAGTTTCTAGTATTAAGCATGTGTTTCACTAATTGCTAGATTCGAATTTTATAAACTTTGAAATTACACTTAATTTTATTGGTTGAAGATTATTCCAACCAATAATCTAAAACATTCCACTAATATGAGCGTAATGTTCGAACAGGTATGCACAGTTGATATCGAATTTAATCAAGAAAAAATGAGTATGAACTAAAGCAAACACAGGTAATTAATAATGGATAACATTAGGAATCATAATTGTTTATGTTATTTTTACAGGAAACCTTTTAAACAAATTCAACAATGGGGACTATTTTTACTGTAACAACAACCAATTTATTCATTTTCGTTTTTTTTAGTTGAACCTATGTGCCCGTGTGGTTGTTACTACCAAGAAAGACTGGCATACTGGGCCGCGCAGAATGCAACAAATTACACAATAGAGGAACTGCGAATCATTTTAGCTCCCGTCCTCAATAAACTGGAAAAAGAACTGCGTCTCGATACCAGTAACCTTTCTGCTACAATCAACAAGAGAATTAGTGCTAAGGACTCGAGGACATCTGCAACGTCGCTTGGAATTATGGGAATCACATTTTTGACTGTTGTACTTGGAGGAATAGCTTTAATTGATCTTACTTCCCTTCCTCGATATCTTGCGTTTGTGAAAAAAATATGCCACATCAAAGCTAAATAGTTTACGAAAGGATAGACCCTTATTGTGATCAATAATGTGTTTTTTAAATAAGTTTTGGTCTTCCAAAATCTTGAGTCTTTTAGAACTGTTTAGAGAAAAATTTTGAAAAATTATGATCATCAAAATTTAAATCTTTTTTATCTTTAACGCTTTAATATTTTAGTACATACCTATATTCAATGACGCATTTCATGCTACAAATTTTAGCATATGAATAAGAAAAGAAATTGGGTAAATGGCAAGGAGACAACATCCCATCCCCAGGTCAAAACGACCCCAAACAATTATCTAAGGGTAACCGTACGGTCTAAAATTAAGCGAGGACCCACACACCATATAGCCAGCCCTAAATGGCCAAAAAAGTAAAAAGTAAATAAATCAATGGAAACAAACCACATCCGAAAACTCGAATATCAAGAAACTAAAATTTTATTAGAAGACAAGGACAATCCACTTACCAATATATTCCTGACTTGGGACAGGCACAAAAATTGCGATGGGGGTTAAACTCGTTTTATTGGATCCAAATCCACCCCCTATGTGTAGTGAATGGCTAAAAAAATAAATACACAAAAAGACTCACAGTGAAAATCATACTAGAAAAAAATCCAAGCAGTACATACAAACATATGTGCCAATTCCCTTACGAAGTTTAAAAACGAATTTAATATCAGGATCAAAATGAATGGGGCTAGAAAATATGGTAAGCATCAAAAAGTTTTTTTTTAAATATCTACTTTATTTGAATTAGCTGCAAGTATTTTATCTACCTAGTTTTAAAGTAATATGAGTAAAATACCTAAATGCTGCAAGAATATGTGCTATTTTGAAATCTAGTTAAGAACCAAAGTGAGCAACTTGGATTCTTACAGTCACTCTGTTTTGCATTGTACTTTTGTATTTACTTGTGTGTTAGTTTTTTGCTTGCCAAGCAATATTGTCTTAAATATATAAATATCTTTTTTCTTGTACGTTTCCCTTATGTATACTGTAACTTTGTGTATGAATGCATTGATAGCTTTTGTATCCTTTAATCCTAATTTATTGTACAATGTCGTTAAAAACAGCAGTTTAATGCATTAGATATAACATGTATAAATAGATCTAAACGAAAACTTTTATCAGATATAACAAACTATCGTAGTAACTGTAAATGTACTTCCTGTATTTTGCAATTTCAACAACTTATGTCTCTTTAGTGCAAATAATATTAGAATTTTGTGGTTCCAAAAATTAAAAGCACATGCTGACATGTAAGAACAAATAATCAAAATCAGCGAATGACAGAGCTTTCCAAAGGAAAAAACTCTTCACTTTTAACCAGAATTGTCTAATTTAGATATTAGAAGGTTCCAATGAAATAGAATCGGTTTTCGGGTCAGCACTGAAAAACAAAACTATTTGGTTAGTGAATATTGTTCCATAGTAGTTATTTCTTTCATTCTTTCAAGTTCTACCAATTTTTCTTTAATTTAGAAAACTTGACAGTTAGAAACAGAAATTTTGTCTAATTCATACAAATACCACTCACTAGATATGCGGAGAGTATTTTGCAGGAATATATGAATAGTTGGTCGAGCTGCTTGTCTTTAATGCTTGTATGATGTATTTTTATGTGTAAATTATCTTTTTTTTTATGGTGAAGAGAATCAGTTTGTGATTGTACGAACAACTTCAGAAAGACTATTGTGGATAAATAATTCTAAATATCAAAACCTATTCACATTGCACAATAAAATTTTATTATCATATTGACCTTCTTTGTATTTAATATTATGCAACGCATTGGACATTGTCATAACTCGAATTTACTTTATTTAAATATGTAGAAAAAAAATCCCGAGTTCCTATCGTTATTTATGTTTGTCTCTTGTTTTCATTATTGTTTTTCTGGTGCAGTTTGCTTGTAAATTGTGGCATGTGATTGTAGTTCCTGGCCATTGTTGGTGTTTGCTGTTTTCCTGTTTTCGTAATTTGTAATGACTAAATTTGACTTGAAATTTAAACTTTTTGAATCAAAATCTGTAAATAACTCTTTTCCTTATCAGTTCAAATATCTTTCGTGTTTGGTCATGTTTAGCTAAGGAACCGTAGCTGTATCGATCCTTTAATATTTTGCTGATTTTGCGAGACATAGAGCTGCTGATTTCCCGGTATATAAAACTTGAATCTTGCGACAAAATTATGTCGTATGTTTCTTGGAATTTTTGGACAACCGGACGCCAAGTGTGTTTAATTTCGTTTTTTCTAGCCATTTTCAAATACTTCAACATTTACTTCATACTTTTCTATTTATAAAAGAAATTATGCAATTAGAAACGTAATCCCGCCTACTTTTGTGACCATTTGATTATCTCAGTCACGTGACATTTCAAGAGGAAGCAATGCAATATCAATTCGGGACACGATTTGGCATTTATTCCCGCCGCCTTAAATGTTTCGTTCCCAGTGGGATTGATATCAGCAAGATGAAAGAAGGCGATAAGACCCAAATGATGACGTTTGTCATGAAAATGAGTAGAATCGAATAAGTATTGCTAAATAATTATGGAGGGCAGTGGATAAGTATTTAAAAATCGAAATACAAACCCCTGCTTGTCCGCTTATCCCTTCAAACCCAATCTTTTTGTTGCGCAAAATCATTTTTTAATAGGATGAAATCCGTAGCTTTATGGTCCGGCACTACAAAACAAATCAGCACAAGCACCACAAGAACTACGGTTTTGCAGGTCACAAATGTTATACCAGCGCTTTGCCGATGAGGAAGCACACTGTATACTTTATTTCACTGCTTTAGTTTTTTGTATCACAAGTGAATAATTGTAATAGGACTTGCAATTCTTGTTCAGTTTTGAAACTTTCAGGCACATATCGTCAAATAGTTTAGAATCTGAAACTGAACAACACCGCTACGACGTTGTTACGCGAAGTGGGAAATATCAAAATTCCCATTTTAAATTTTTTTATCGAAGTTTTACTTATCTTCTTCCTCTTTTTATTGCTTTCAAGTGTTGATACCTCACATTTTCAAATAATATTAACTTTTATTTTCAATTTCATCTTATCCAAATTACAGTTTTTGTGTACTGATATCACCCAGAATAACTCTCTTTGAAAATTCCTAGATGAATCTATTATAGTTTACTTTCTTGTCGAGGTCATGTATCCCCTACTGAGTTTGAGTATTGTTTGATGGTTTGGGTACCTATAAATCGGTTTAACCCTAAGGCTGGCTTTGATAGTGCCGGCACCAAGCCTGGCTGTCCCGAGTTCCTATCGTTGTTTACGTTTGTCTTTTGTTTTTTATTCTGTTTTTTCTTGTGCAGTTTCTTGGTACATTGTGGCATGTGACTATGTTTTTGGCCATTGTATGTGTTTCTTGTAATCTGTTTTATTCTATTGATCTAGACTTTCAGTCACAAATACTATTATCAGCCAAGACAACGATATCATCAATTTAAGTTGCAGATCACAAATTTATCCAAAAGTTTTAAAACTTGTAAGCCTCTTCTTTCGCAAAAATAATTCACCTTTGTTGATTTTTGGGGTCATGTGAAAGGCCTGACAATTATATGCAATTTATCACCTTTTACAAAAAATGCTGATATATTTCGATATCATAAATTGTTAAAGATCTTGTTGGAACATTCTTTATAAGTTAGGATTTTCTTCCTTCCGGGCATTTTGCTTTTTAATTTTCTATTGTTATTACCATCGGAGAACTCAAATATGTTGCAACAAATGAGAAGACTATTTCATTTACCTACAAATTCGGGCGCAAAATTTCAAGTATAGTAAAAGAAAATATTGGCAAATTTTCAAGTATAATAAAACAAAATAAAAACAAATGCAAACATTCAAGCATAATTAAACAGAATAAAAAGGCAAACATTCAACTACAGTAAAACTAAATAAACAATAGCCTTGTGTTGTTTGTTGTAGAACCAAACCTTTTTACTTTACTAAAGTAAAAAAATTATATGTCTGAAAGAGGGTAAGATAAAAATTCGTGATCAAATTGGAGGAAAATAACTGATTTTTCTAATATATTGACTCAAAGGATTTACATCACACTTGTTGACAACCTAAATATTTTGTGTACGGACATCTCTTATAAGCGGCTATTAACTGGCAAAATGTTTTGTGTGTCTAAGAATATGCTCTATGTTTCCGGACCAAAACAATCCTGGAAGACTTCTCATTTATTGAATTTTTAAAAATCTGTTGTCATGTCACACTGACATCATTATAATAATTTGATGTAAAGCAAATGGCATACAACATTATCGCCTAATAATGTTCCAATGTTGACTTTAATTTGTCATGAAATACGGGGCTTAACAACCTGGCTGGTGAACCTACCCCTTTTGTTTTGAAATGAGCATTAATTATAGATTTTTGTCCTGTATTATATTATTAACCTTTAACATATTAAATTCTAATTATTGTTATTCAACTTTCTTTATTCCAAAGTGTTGTTTTAAATTCACATTTGTTTTATTTCAAAGTGTGGTTTATTTTGGAGCAACATAGCCATAATCGTTGATTTTTAAGCTAATCTCCGAAAAAAATAAAATATTGTTGCAAGCTAAAATCAAATCATTAGGTATTTGATCCATGTAGTTAACTCAAATCAATAGAATTGATACAACTTGGAACATCCATAACGGGCGATAAAAATCTAAATCCAATCAATGTTTTGGTTTCAGATCTTATCATAAAGAAAACGAAAGGTTTTATTTCATTTTAAGAAAAATACCATTTACAGAGAAATTATATCATAATTCAGAAATCAGTTCAAATTTTTTAATCTATCAAGGTTTATGTGACTTATTTTAAATGGAGTGATTTCAATTTGATTTTAAAGAAATTTTCTATTTAAGGAGAATTTCACATCCTAAATCCAATCAACATTTCAGTTTTTTTAGATTATATCTGCATTAGGAAAACAATATAAAGTGACTTTATACCATGACAGTGAGATTTCAATTTCAATAGGTAGATGTACTCAAGTTTATTGTAACTTATTTCCTCATCAGTTCTAAGCATAGATCTAATCATGTAAATTGTGCAGGTGCGTGTCATTCTGATTGAACAGGATTTTACTTGTAATTAAAACTGCACCATTTGAAGCTATCGCTGAATCAAATGTCACAGATTTAATTCTAAAATTCACATCCATTAAGTGTAAATTGTTTCTACCAGCTTACTAATTAGTTTTTCCCGTGCACATTAATGTGCTGTGGTAATCTGAAAGTCTTTATTCATTGTGTTAGTATGCAATGACTGTGGAACATGTTATCGAAAAGGAGTATTTTCCTTTTACTCTTTGTCCATTCAGCCACTGGTGAGTTACTTTTCTATAAATCATTAATTTGTATTTTATATCTCATAAACTCATTTATTCTATAAATATGCATTGTGATGTGTTTAATCTATTTATCATTATTATTAATTATTATTATTATTATTATTATTATTTATTTATTTATTTATTTATCTAAAAAAAATACCGCAGTTACTCTAAATTTAAGTTCCTGTAACTTGCTGTTTTGACAATTCACGTCTCTTCAATGCAGATCAAATCAAACAATTTTGCTAGCGGAGCAGGACATGCTTACCCTTCTGGAGCACCTGATGTCACTTCCGGTTTTCATGGGAGTTCACACTATGAGTGCCTTAGTTCTTAATGATATCTTTTTATTTCCGTGCATTGTAGCTGTCTCACGTCCTTGTTTTGTCTTTGTTTTTATCTGTTACCGTTTTTGCCATGTCTTTGGACTTCGATTTTTGTAGTCATCGCTTCCCTTGTTCCTTCGGTATTCTACTGCCGTTGTTTGAAATACCATAAACCAAAAGAACAGTGAACAAACATCAATCAAGATTTAAATGAAAATTCAAAATTAGCCAAGGAATGAGCAATGTGCGAGGGAGATACCCCTTAAATTTAAAATAAATTTTCTAAAATTTAGATATTGCAAGTTCCAAAATAAAATCGGTGTTTTGGTCAACGCGGGTCAACTGACTGCAACGGTAGTGAATTGCTTATCGAATCATAGTCCAGCAGCAGATCCTGCGGCATTATATTATTATTATTAAAAGTAGTATTTTTATTATAATTTTTAATATTATTTTTATTATTATCTATTATCATTATTATTATTATTATCATTATTATTATTATTATTATAGTTTTTTCTATTTGTTTATTCACCATTTGTATCTACTCAAAGATCAAATAACCGAAGCAACATCTGCATTTCGCAGAAATTAAAGAACAAATTAGCATTTTACCCGTGTAAAGCGCTGCCGGTTTCATTTGGCCTTTCTTGTATATTGTAGATCATTATTTTCAATTTTCTTTGTTCAGCTGAAATAAATTTATCCGTACTGTGAAGTTTCCAGAAAGCTAAGTATTACCAGATAAGAACATCCCAAAGATTCGAAAACTTAATAAACAGAAACTAAGTTCACAGTAACTTCGGTATTTTGTTGTTTGGCTTTGGCGATAATGATACTGATTGTGTTATACTAGTCAACAAAAGAAATGATACACGGGATTATCTACTATACTATTTTACTTACTGTTAGAAAGAAAATGAACACATGTACACATGTACGCCTGATTCTTCATAATATAGACGCCACAAAAAGCACTCAAAGTCTGAACCCCGAATATGATCCTCTCTACATTAAAATGTCAATGTAGTTGTACTTACATGTACCGGCTAGAGGGGTCAAAATAAAAAATCCGTTGACATGAAAACCAGTGAAAATAAGGACATATGTAATAAAAAATGCCCCTGTAAGAATTTTATTAAATTAGAATAAAGAAGAGTGTTAAACTTACTATGAGGTATGAGCAAAGCTCATTGTTTAAGGCCTCATGGTAACGTCAATATGAAGAACAACAAATAAAAGCGTTGTTCAATTGCTTGTTTTAAAATGTAAAAAATGGATAACAAGAAACACCTACTGAAATCATAATAACATGCCATAAGCTGCTAGGGAACTACACAGGAAAAACACGAATAAGACAAGTGACAAACGTAAACAACGATAGGAACTCGGGACAGTCGGACCGGCACTAACAGAAGCCAGCGGTAGGATTAAACCGGTTTATGGGTACCCAAACCTCCCTTTTATATGTCCCGTTTTCGTATAAGGGAATAATTGCATTTACTATATATTTGTAGAGACCTTGTCGCGTGTGAATTTACTGCATACCAATTCATTTACTGTGTATATTTTAATATTCATAACACTCCACATCTAAATTGGATAAATCACTTTCGAACTCTAAAACATCGAGATATATGCAACTTTTACGGAAAATGTTATTCTTGTCTTGTATGACAGAACTTGAGGCATGTGACTTTTTCTAGAACTTTTTAAGTTTTTTTACTAATACCCTAATAACAAAATACCGAGGTAACTGTGAATTTAGGTTCTGCATATGTTCATTTCGACAACTTGTCTCATCAGTGCAGAAATCCATGAACCGAAATATGTGTAAACGCTGATAGAGAACAAAAAAGGTCAAATGTAGATCTATCCTGCAATAAGACATATTTGTTTCAGGAGAATTCTTTTGGCGAATATCTATATGTCCATTATTCTAAATCTTATTACAAAATGTTATTTTGCATCGCGAATGCACGTTGGACGTATGTTTCTATTTTATGTGAACAGTAGCTTTGTTTGACCATTTTTATAAAGAAAATTACTTTGGATTCAATCATAACATATTCCTCTTTTGTTTGGATTTTTAAAATTAATTTTATTGAAAAATAAAAAATAATGCATGTGTAGTATTTTTAGCAAACTAATGGCCTAATGGTGACTTCAAGATGAAGAACAACAAAATACGTTGTTCAATGGGGTCTGTAAGTCTCGTCATGTGACTAACGAGAATCCACGATAAACAGGCAATTCAAACACCCTTCCCACCAAAACATGACGTCTGAGCATTATGACGTTCAAAATTTTGTTTGAAACGTCATATATCTGTGTTTAAAATGTAACTTCCGGGTACAATTTTTGATCCCGGAAGTTCAAAATTTTACGAGACTTACAGGCCCTATTGCTTGGTTTTACCATTTATGGAGGAGTTTTCTCTTTTTTTTTGCACTCCATATCCCTTCATCGTTTGGTCTATCAATACGCTTAAATTTGTGTCGTTACCTAAACTAAATATGACACCTTTATCCACACACTAAGCGAAGCTACTGATCGCAAAAGCTTGAAATCTATCAAGAAATCAAAAAATATTCTAACTGCATTTAAGACAAATATTTTCTTCGATTTTCTTATAAATTTGAAGATTAGGTCAGTACTAGTGCGAAAGTATATCGACTTTCATTTCTGATATAAACCTTGCTGGTCTCATCGTTTGCCGGTGTCGAAAGTGAAAACCTCACCTTTGGTATACCAAGACCTTAGTGCGGGAGGAGAATTTTCTTATTTATGTCGATTGCATTTTATCCGTATAGTTGGTACTCGATTATGTGCCTTATTTTAGTTAAATAAACACTGATTGCATTAAGGTTCAAATTGATTAAGATAAAACAGTTAATCGCGTCGCATCTATAGAAATTTAATGCAACGGCAGTAGAATACCGAAGGAACAAAGCACAAGATTACAAAAATCAAAGTCCAGAGACAAGCATAACACCGGAAGACGGAAGACCAACAACACTACACATAAAAAAACACGAACAATACAAATACAACACTAAAAAACTAAAGCACTAACAATGGGAACTCTCAAAAAGTGACATTAGGTGTTCCGGAAGGATATGTATACAACACCCGTAACACTTTCAGTCGGTCAATCCAGAAAAAAATCGGTATTGTCAAATCCGGGAAATAACGTAGGAAAATTTCCCGGATCATACGTAAGTTACTTTGATTGTTGTCTAGGTATATATACCCAAGATTCCATGTCGATATGATTTAAAATGTTGATATAACCTTGAACTGATCTCAAAAATTGCCAATTTGTATGAAATTATATATAGTAATTGTACTGTAAGGTGAGGAAGATATGGGATGTCATCTACACGGGACTTATCCTCTGTCACTATGTTGTTTTGAAGTGGATATAACCTTGTTCTAAGACCCATGTTTGCCAGTGTTTCTAAAATAAAAAAAAATGTCACAATTGTAACATAGGGTTGGCATAATGTCGGGTTATATCTACTCAGGATTTATTCTCTTAGGTGAATATTGCTTTTTGAGGATTTGTTAAATCTATGATTGCTGATACATGTTTTAGATTAAAATATTGCAGGGATGGGTGAAGTAAATGCGTTTTTTCCACCAATGATGATATGCTCTGTCGATATGCTTTTAAAAGGTTGAAATATAGTTGTAGTGGCATAATTGTCTGCCGTTATGCCAAAAATAAAAATAATTGTAGTATGATGATGAGGTTGATACATATATATTATGACATGCCATTTATCATATCAGACGCGTTATCAGCTCTAGGTCATAATATCAGCCCGAGAGCCGACAGACTCGAGTGAAGAATTTTGCATGATGTTGGGTCTGATATGAAAAATTGCATGTTATGACATTTTTTTTCATATGTTTCAAACTAGAAATGTGCCCCAATTTCATACGCGATCTCAAAAGTTTAATTTTAAGAATCGCAACTTTGGAGTTCAAACCTTAAAACGTTTTGTTTGTGAAGCCGTAATTTCACATGAATGACTATAAAAAAATCGGATATTTCAAACATGAACATATAAAGTAGGATAATTATTTCAAAAGATACTTAAAAAAATCAGATTTATGTAGCGTAAAATCTATTTCGAAAATGACTAACACAGTTCCGGATTAAGCGTGTGATATAATCCGGAAGCAGTTGATAACAAAAGTCATATCACACGATTGTGAACAAATTGAAGATAGTTGGACTAACTATCAAAAATCGACATTATTATTTTCTATAAACATACGATGAAAGAGAATACTGTGAAAGTACTATTGTTCGTGGGGTACCAATTTTCGTGGATTTCATTGTTGACTTGAACCACGAAATTTGATACCCAACGAAATGCAAATCTCCCGTTAATATGTACTGTGAAAAGTCTCAAACCACGAATTTAAGAACCCATGAACTAATGACTTGTCTGCAATCCACGAAAATTGGCATCCTCGAATAAAAGTACTTTCACAGTATTAACTTTTAAAAATTCCTATAGATCTCGGATACGATGTTTTCCCTGTTTGATATAACCATGCAATAATATTGTAGTGACAATAATGGTACATCGCGAAAAGGGATCTCGTCTGCATGTACAGTTACAAATGTAGCCAATTGATAAACAATAATGATAGAGATGCATTTGTCTAGTTGATCAATATTTTAATGAATAAATTTGTGTCTATAAAGGGAATGCAAATATTTTACAAAATAATTTGTATATGTTTTTCGTCTGATTTTCAGTATTAATGAATAATACGGAGGTAAAAATTGAAAATCAATACGAGAAGTGCAGTTCTTAATTACATGATCAAGTTTTTCTTAAATTTTGTAATGGAAAAGAAAAATAAAAAATAATAAAGCAAAAATTACAAAATGTAGCCTAGTTTTGCAACAAGTATACTGAAACCACAATTTACGATGAAAATGTTATTAATAACGTAAAACATAAAGTCAATGATGATGATGACGTTTAAATCTTTGTTTGAAACTTATATGCTTTCGTAAAAATTAAAACTTTCAGGTAATCCTTATGTGCCTGTGAGTTTAAA
>MJUU01036931.1:17743-28842 GCA_002080025.1 Modiolus philippinarum | reverse complement strand
GGAGTCGCATGCAGATAGTGATTTTGTGATTCGAGCTAACATAAGACAACCCATCTTGGTCACCTTTCCTGTAAATGTTTATCCTGACTGTTTTTTATCTTCTCGTTCTTTTATTTTTCCCAGTAAATAAATGACCTTATCCTGATCCCGAAAATGAAGATTGCTATTCCGTTTATCATGGGTATTGTTACGGGTTAATCCTGAATCAGCCCATTGAATAAAACAACTAATCACGGAGTCCCGAAAAAGATCCTTCCGTCCCTCATTTCTCGATTCCTTTGCAATGGTTGTCATAAGAAAAATTTTAACCCTCAGAACAGTGTCTACAAATCTTAACATCCTGTCTGAACACTTTCAAGCGATTCTTAGCTACTTGATTTATTCCCCATGGAAATGCTAGCAATTATGGTATTTCTAGAATAAAAAAAAAACCGAAATTGTTCGCTAGAAATAATATGCATTATGGTTCTTTTCGATATGCCTTTAATTTTTGGTTTTTAGACAAACCCAAAAATTGGTCGCTAGCTAGAATCTGGTTAAAAATATTGTTTAAAGTCAGAATTTCTATCATTTTCATACAATTCTGTCTACTTTTCCGTTTTAGGGAATTGAAAGCTTGAGAACAATTTTTACATTTCTTCTGTATAATATTTTGAAACAATTCTGAGCACCTTCCCCTGCCCTTTTTTTGTTTCCATGGTAATGATGGCTATTTAAAACAAAATAATATGACTCATACTCATGCTTTGGCGGAACACGTTTTCTTATCTTATATGAGCTGAAAATTGTGAACTAATTCCGAGGGATTACAATTACGGTAGGTACTGCAGGCATATCTACACTATCTCCCTTAATTGTAATCGGTTACAATTAAGGGAGGTCCTGCAACCGTAAATGTAACCGGGATTACATTTAAGGGTGGTCCTTAACCTTAAGTGTAATCAGATTACAATTAAGGTAAGGATTACACTTCAGGGCTCAACATGCTTTCTATAAGATAATAAAGAAAATACTTTATCCTAGTTAAAGCAAACTTAGAAAACATTTTAAAGCTATTGACTTTTTTAAATAACGATGCATTTATCAAAAGTAAGTCTGTCAAGTATTTATCTAAAAAAAAATAAGAACTCTGTCAATCAGTTACGTTGAAAAAATCATTTCATATGGCAAAATGTTGAGCCAGATTATCATGACCCCCTTTCATATTATTGGAACATTTAATATTTTTTTAGCTTTAACATACAATTTTTGACAAGGGTTAAACCTACTATGCAAGGCATGTTACTACAACTACGAATTCTATCAATATAGGAAAAAGAAGGGAAACAGGCATTTATTGTTCCTTCGATATTCTACTGCCGTTGTTTCATTGTTTTTATCTTCTTTATCAACAAATTCGTTCGCGAAAGTAACTTTCACACAATCGACGTCCATTTTGATATAAGAACTTCCTGTTCCAAGCCATTCGATTCGCTTGTCCAGAACATTGTGATCGGAACATGTCCCGCACAGAGAATCGAGTGCCCCCAATATTTCTTTTGTTGCCTTATCTGCACAAATGACCTTTAATGATTAAGGTCAATTGTATACAAAGAATTTACCTGATCATCAATTTATTACTGAGTTGTACTCATGTTCACTTGACCGCACACACTATAGATTTCTTTTGAAAAGTGATTGGAGTTCATTATAGGTTGATAACAACAATAGGAGAATGTTCAAATGCAAAAATTCATTAAATGCAGCATGACATGTCAACATGAAGGATTTATAGTGAATGCATAAACAATAAAGTTTATCATGGATTTCAGAAATCAATGCACCAATTTCATTCAAAGGGTAGATTTGAAAAATTAGAGAATTATATGTCAATTGGTTGATACTATTATATGTCAATTGAGGTATTATATGTCAATTGAGATATAATCCACCAATAGACGAATTTCATATTTACGGGATGACTGCTAATTTAGCATGTTTTTCAAAGGGACGTCACTCGCTAACACCCGACATTCTGGTTTTCGGTCTCATTAGGGAAAGGACGGTCAGTAAATATTTTTTTTGGCAACGGTTACGATTTTCACTGTGGTAAGTACCCGAATAGCTTGAAATAATTTATGTAAAGACAATCGAGATATTACCCCTAGTCCAGTGATAGATACCTTTGTATTCCAAATCTACTGCTGTCCCTTATTACAACGGAACCGTAAACCTGACTGTCGGGTCAGTAGGTTACTTCACTTTGTGGAAAACGTTATAAAAACGGATCCAAAGTCTGGATAAGAAATAAACATGAAAGTGGTCTATTAGTGGTTGTTCCTGACCTGTCAAAAACGTCTCTGGCTTCGAATCCCAAAAAGGATTATGAAGGGGAGTGTGACCAAGTTTGGTTCAAATATTATAAACGATTTCAAAGAAGAATATCTTAGAATAAAAAGTGTACAACGGACGCCAACTGATGGCAAAAAGCTCACCCTTGCCCTGCGAGGTAAAAAAAAAATGCATGGAGCCCCTAATTTTTCCGAAGATTGAAATAAAACAACAATAGAATTAATGTTACGAGTTGGGAGCAACTAAACCCATCATCTCGGCACCTTAAATAAAACCCAAATTTAAGCTACAGTCTTGATTAAATGATATTTAAAGTTTTACACGGACTTTTTTTGTGTTTCCTATGGGCGCAGCCATGACAGTTTGATTTCGAGGTTTCCGGTGCCGATCAAATATTTTGCAATTACAAAAATTGGATCCGTTAAACCGTTCCACTAGAAACATTTTCTTTTGAATAAAATGAATTTGAATTTATTCATAAATGTTTTTTTTTACAAATATGTGATTTCAATGTCAACTAAAATGAAAATGTATTTTTAATTATTATACGCCTAGAACGGACAAATTTGATAAAGCGATATTTGAGATTTCACAGAAAGTTGTAAACATGTCGGTGTTGACTCGACTTTTATTTGCAAATGCGAGATGTTGTATCTACGAGTATAACAAATCTCCAAATATTTTGTGCAGAGCATGGTATGCTGCAGGACTTAAAGGTATATATACAAACGCTCTTTAGCAAATTGCCGAAGGCACACATGAAAATTTGAAGTTTTTGACATTTTGTCAATTTTATTTCAATGACAAAAATAATTTACATCAGTTTTATATAGCAAGGACGTATATTTAGAAAGGAAACTAGAACACAATCCATTTTGCAATTAATTTAAAATCTATATGCCTTCGATATGCATTCACTTTGAAGCTAACTATTTCAAAAGTGGTACACATTAATGCAATGAGGGTCTTCTAAACAGTCAAGTACCTAACCTGTATGAGTTATAACAGAATAATAACTTGCATGTGTTAATACAGATGTTGTTTTGAGTTATCTGCTCTTTATTCCTAATTCTGTAATAACATATGTATGTAGCAACCTAAAATATATTACCTTTTTTTGGTCACTTGGGAATTGCTTAGACCTTTGCGCAGAAACTAATTATTTAGCTTGGNTAATTGGTGGATTATATCTCAATTGACATATAATACCTCAATTGACATACAATCATATCCAACAATTGACATATAATGACAATTTTTTTCAAATAACTTCTTTTTATTTGACTGGCGCATCAGTTTTCACCTCAATACATGTTCTGTGAGCACAACTCAGTCCTGTCAAAGCAAAATTGTTTTAAAATCGTGCTGCATCTCTTGAGAAAGCATGCAAACAATGGAGGCACTCGATTTATTGTCCTGGACGTCCTGCACAGTTCTGTACAACAATCGAGTGATTGAGAACAGTGTTCTGGATCTGTTCCGTCTGTACTGACTACAGAGGTGGTGTAGTGTGCACAGTCCGCCATTAAAGATGGAGTCAAATGTAATGGATGCAGGAAAACAAATGTGAATTTTTTGAATTTGTAACATATTAATAAATGCTTTCTATAAGATAATAAAGAAAATACTTTATCCTAGTTAAAGCAAACTTAGAAAACATTTTAAAGCTATTGACTTTTTTATATAACGATGCATTTATCAAAAGTAAGTCTGTCAAGTATTTATCTAAAAAAAAAATAAGAACTCTGTCAATCAGTTTATACGTTGAAAAAATCATTTCATATGGCAAAATGTTGAGCCAGATTATCATGACCCCCTTTCATATTATTGGAACATTTAATATTTTTTTAGCTTTAACATACAATTTTTGACAAGGGTTAAACCTACTATGCAAGGCATGTTACTACAACTACGAATTCTATCAATATAGGAAAAAGAAGGGAAACGGGCATTTATTGTTCCTTCGACATTCTACTGCCGTTGATTCATTGTTTTTATCTTCTTTATCAACAAATTCGTTCGCGAAAGTAACTTTCACACAATTGACGTCCATTTTGATATAAGAACTTCCTGTTCCAAGCCATTCGATTCGCTTGTCCAGAACATTGTGATCGGAACATGTCCCGCACAGAGAATCGAGTGCCCCCAATATTTCTTTTGTTGCCTTATCTGCACAAATGACCTTTAATGATTAAGGTCAATTGTATACAAAGAATTTACCTGATCATCAATTTATTACTGAGTTGTACTCATGTTCACTTGACCACACACACTATAGATTTCTTTTGACAAGTGATTGGAGTTCATTATAGGTTGATATAACAACAATAGGAGAATGTTCAAATGCAAAAATTCATTAAATGCAGCATGACATGTCAACATGAAGGATTTATAGTGAATGCATAAACAATAAAGTTTATCATGGATTTCAGAAATCAATGCACCAATTTCATTCAAAGGGTAGATTTGAAAAATTAGAGAATTATATGTCAATTGGTGGATACTATTATATGTCAATTGAGGTATTATATGTCAGTTGAGATATAATCCACCAATAGACGAATTTCATATTTGCGGGATGACTGCTAATTTAGCATGTTTTTCAAAGGGACGTCACTCGCTAACACCCAACATTCTGGTTTTCGGTCTCATTAGGGAAAGGACGGTCAGTAAATATTTTTTTTGGCAAAGGTTACGATTTTCACTGTGGTAAGTACCCGAATAGCTTGAAATAATTTATGTAAAGACAATCGAGATATTATCCCTAGTCCAGTGATAGATACCTTTGTATTCCAAATCTACTGCTGTCCCTTATTACAACGGAACCGTAAACCTGACTGTCGGGTCAGTAGGTTACTTCCCTTTGTGGAAAACGTTATAAAAACGGAGCCAAAGTCTGGATAAGAAATAAACATGAAAGTGGTCTATTAGTGGTTGTTCCTGACCTGTCAAAAACGTCTCTGGCTTCGAATCCCAAAAAGGATTAGAATCTATGAAGGGGAGTGTGACCAAGTTTGGTTCAAATATTATAAACGATTTCAAAGAAGAATATCTTAGAATAAAAAGTGTACAACAGACGCCAATTGATGGCAAAAAGCTCACCCTTGCCCTGCGAGGTAAAAAAAATATGCATGGAGCCCCCTAATTTTTCCGAAGATTGAAATAAAACAATAGCATTAATGTTACGAGTTGGGAGCAACTAAACCCATCATCTCAGCACCTTAAATAAAACTCAAATTTAAGCTACAACCTTGATTAACAGGTCTGGTCGACCCTGGTTTTCCGGGTATACTCGAAAACCCAAGGAAACAATCCCATCATGCAATACCTCAGTGGAACTCTCCTGTCTAAAGGGTCAAATCTTATCCTTTAAAGTATTTTGGCGGGCTTTTTCAAAAAAGTACATTCTTTAAAAACTAATGAAATTCGATTTTACGGCGTTTATTTACCTTTATAAATAATATTATATATGAAATATAAGTTTGATTATGTTTTATTTGTCTGTTTGGTTTTCTGAATAATTGTCACTTGATTTTTTTATCTTTGATTCGATTTTTCATATTATTTTGAATTTATTTTGTTTGTTGAATTATTTTTTTTTTTATTTTTTCCTTATCAAAATTGTCATCGAGTTTATGTGAAAATACTTAAAAGACTAACGAGATATTGTTACAGAAGTAAATTACCTGAAACTTGTATATTTCAAATTCTTCTTACTTATTTGATCTTATTTAATTAATTATCATCTAATCAATATTTAACCTTATTTCATTAATTTCTCTACAATAGTATTCTTGTTTGAAAATTGATAATTATTTTTTTTAAAAAGTATTGACAAGCCAATTCAGATCACAAGTAAAGCTGCACCTTGGAACACTTCGATTTTCTTATGTCAGTCTTAAAAGAATTTTGTTGTTAAATACATGTAGGATAAAGAAAATTGTTAGGAGTGACTGATAACATTCTTGTGTAATTTTGAATTACAAATTTTCCTTCATTTAAAACAAAAGGAGTTTTGTATACAATACAGAGCTTCTGCTTTAGCGTAATTTTATCATTTTTTCTTCAATTATCATTATAGTCAGTTGCCAAATTTGTAGAACCAGAGACGAATTTGGTAGAACAAATCTTTTTGATTTAGTTTGTAATTATTTTATTATCAAAACAAAACTGATAAAGTGAATAAAATGAGTTTAAAAACGTAATAAAATACTATTTTCGCTAACTTCCTGTCATTTTAAAGGGTTTTGAGATGTGTCAACTTTCAGATTCAATATCTCCGAAGTTGCAAGGTAGAATTTCATTTTGCTCGGTAAATATTTGTATTAATGTTTTAAAAGTTTAATTATAAAATTTCAGGTGTGACCGTCGAACCAATTAAGTTACAGGTGTAAAAAATCGGCGATAGGTAAATTTCCTTGATTTTGCGAGGAAACTTGTGACGTCATACTCGGAAATTCGAGTAAACAAAGATGGACGGAATCAGGTCAAGTCGCCCCAAGACAAGTCGCCCACAGGACAAGTCGTCCACTACACAAGACAAGTCGCCCACTGTTCTTAACTTGCTATAAAAGAATGTCTTTAAAGCAATATGGATACAGAACATTTATTTGTGTTGAAACTATTTATTTTTCAACTGGTTCTTCTTGATTTCACAGAAACAAAAACGTGTATGCACTTAAAAGTTTATTATTTCAAATATCAACATATATATCACAAACTGAAACAATAAAAGATTGAATTAATTTCATATCATCACGTGCGTTATACAAACATGGATATATCATAGCACAAATCAAAATAGTTATAGTATAACTAATCCTTCTGGGATTCGAAGCCAGAGATGTTTTTTTGAGATGTTTTTTTGAGGCAGGCAATATCAAAAAAACATCTCAAAAACATCTCTGGCTTCGAATCCCAAAAGGGATTATGACTGGCGGTAAACAATTTTTTTTCATCAATTTATGAGATTTTTTTTCACAATTATTTATTTTTTTCATTTCATATTTTTTTATCTATTAAATTTATAACCGGATTTTATATAAAATTATAACAGTTGAGTAGGCGACTTGTCTTTATAAAGTGGGCGAGTTGTCTTTATAAAGTGGGCGAGTTGTCTTTATAAAGTGGGCGACTTGTCTCAATTTAAGAGGGGGCGACTTGTCTTGGGGGCGACTTGACTCGCATTCAGATGGACGACCCTTCCTCGGAAAACCAGGGTAGACCAGACCTGATTAAATGATATTTAAAGTTTTACACTGACTTTTTTGTGTTTCCTATGGGCGCAGCCATGACAGTTTGATTTCGAGGTTTCCGGTGCCGATCAAAAATTTTGCAATTACAAAAATTGGATCCGTTAAACCGTTCCACTAGAAACATTTTCTTTTGAATAAAATGAATTTGAATTTATTCATAAATGATTTTTTGACAAATATGTGATTTCAATGTCTACTAAAATGAAAATGTATTTTTAATTATTATACGCCTAGAACGGACAAATTTGATAAAGCGATATTTGAGATTTCACAGAAAGTTGTAAACATGTCGGTGTTGACTCGACTTCTATTTGCAAATGCGAGATGTTGTATCTACGAGTATAACAAATCTCCAAATATTTTGTGCAGAGCATGGTATGCTGCAGGACTTAAAGGTATATATACAAACGCTCTTTAGCAAATTGCCGAAGGCACACATGAAAATTTGAAGTTTTTGACATTTTGTCAATTTTATTTCAATGACAAAAATAATTTACATCAGTTTTATATAGCAAGGACGTATATTTAGAAAGGAAACTAGAACACAATCCATTTTGCAATTAATTTAAAATCTATATGCGTTCGATATGCATTCACTTTGAAGCTAACTATTTCAAAAGTGGTACACATTAATGCAATGAGGGTCTTCTAAAAGCTGAATGATTTTTGCATTTGTAGGGTAAATTTCCTTTCAATATAGCACATAATTTCATTAATACACATAATCTGGGACTAATATATTGACAGGATTTGAAACTCTATAACAAACCAGTTTGATCCTGGGACTAATATAACAGGGATACATTATGAAACATTTACTTTTCTTAAAATTTCGGTGTCGCGGCAGATTTACCTGTAAATCGTCGTATTTTTGAGCATTTCTCTGTTGAAACATAGGACACTTTTAGTACACTTTACAGCTACATTTTTGTACCGATTTTAACACAAAATACATCATTTTATAGAAAAAAAGATTGCTGCAAATCATAGTATAACTTTTGTAAAATAAATTTATTCCAAAGTACACAAATTTTGCTCTAAAACTTGGATAATTTTGGTTTTTTTTTTAATATACCGCGAAATTTTACACTTCATGGCGTTTTTTTTAATACACTTTCTATTTTCCCCAAAATATTTAATGCTACAAAATTTATATGATTGAAAAGATGAAACTTCGACGCGAATCATGGTATATTTTTCTTTAAATTTAGTTGAAAATTTATTTGTAAAATACACAGGGAAAAGTTTAGTGTTTGAACTCAAAAATTTATTTCTAAAAATTGCATGAGCGTGGTCACATCAGTCAAAATTTATCGGCACTGTTAAAACTCTTTCCTGCATAAATTATATATGACCATAAAGCCAATACAAAGAGCTTTATACTGATAAAATTTCGTAATGGTAGGATGGAATTTGACAGGTAAACTAACGAGTTAAAGTTAGCCAATTTTCTTGATTTTCATTGTTCTCATGTTCATTAATCATCGATAACTGTCATTTGTTTATTGGACGGTTTCTCAATAATTTTACGACCTCTATACACAAGAAAACAACCCCTGGTGCATGTATTACACATTTTTAATTAGGATTTCATATTGTTGTGTGAATGAAAATTTAATGTTGTAAATATACGATAAATCAGCTTTTCGGCAAATTTTTAAGAATAATTTTATGTTGAGTAAATCAAAAGTTACAGCAGAAAATCGTAGCCTGGACACCGCTTTTTATTCGATCAAACTGGTCTGTTAAATAGTTTCATATCCCTGTTATATTAGTCCCAGTTTGATCCAATCAAATCCCATTTCAAGGTAAAATACGCATAATGCATTGGGGCGAAGACATTTTCGTAGATGTTGATTTTTATTTTAGTCGGTGTTTGAAAGAAAATATCTACCAATGCAGCCATCTCATACACCGATAAGTGTCACAAAAGCTTGTTTAATGTATAATGTTTACTTTGCGAGTATTTATCATCACCTTCCCAGTCAGATTGTACGAATATTTACTCTAGGACTTCGTGACGTGAATTTGATTCTGCCTATTTCGTGAGACGGAGGCAATGTTTTGGTACATATTGTGAAGAAACGGTTTGTTAAATCATGAAATAAATGTTTAATTCAAACAGGACATAAAATTTTACATATAATAGGGTGCCTTGATGTATGATTTATTGTGAGATTTATTTGATTACATGCTTTGTAACCAAATTGTGTGTTCGCCATTTCATGACGAAGTGATCAACAGTGGTAGTATAATCATAATTAAATATGAAATTGCAATGGAAAATATTTACTTTACTTACATTGTATCACAGAGTACTTGGGGGTAGGTTTTATTGTGATATTTATTTTGATATCACAGAGTACTTGGGGGTAGGTTTTATTGTGATATTTATTTGATATTTAGCTTCGTAACCAAATTGATATGCCACCATTTTGATGAGAAAGTGATCGACGGTTTGGAATGCCAAGAAAAAAAAACAAACAAAAATCAATAACAGAAAAAACACTTCTACAAAAAATACTTCTGCATTTTTTTTAATTGCTACCAATTTAGTTCTTTGATCCTTGAAACTTTCTTTAAATTATTTTTAATCATAAATAATTAAATGTCAATTAATTTGATTAAAAATTATTATAATATCTTGATTGATTCTTACAGATCGTGTTCAAAACAAACAAACATAATTGCATTCTTTGTTTTGAATATTTAATACCTTGAATTAAAGTTCAAGACAAAATAATCAATAACGCTTTCTTTATATCATTTATGATAAATTTTCGGCAGATCTTGGACTAATATTAGTCCCAGGCAGAATTTAAAAATTACATAAATTATTGAAGATTTACATATATATTCGGTATATATTATTTATCTTTATTACTAGGTTTGTACATAATTGTTGTTTTGATTAATTATATAGATATTATTAATAATAATAACAACTGAAATTAAGCATGTTTTCCTTAAAAATAATTATTGAAATACATTAAGTGTGTTATATCTTATACAACGGATAACTATAAGGTCTGTAAGTAATACATATCCGTTCCCGTTATATAATCGCTTATTACTTTAGCCGCGACACCGGTTTTTGATGATTATCGAGAGTTTCTAATCCTGTCAATATATTAGTCCCAGACATAATAGAAGTCTGTTATCAAAACATTTTCATTGATTTTTCTTGTCACTTCTGGTTTTTATCTGTACCATGTAATATATGCACCTCAGTTTGGACCTAAGGGCTTTTAAACTCATTTATGGAAGTTCACAAATTTGATATTTTGTAAACTTTAACATATACTGTACAGGCAGAACAATTTTTGTGACCATCATCAATATATTTATGACAATGTTGCTTTGCTTCAAAGATATCATGGAAATAGTGTCCCGAAATTGACAAAATATCACGCCTCGCGATAGATTTCCAAATATCACGAGATGCTTATTAATTTCAATAAACATCCTTGTATATAGTTTTTGTCTCAGCAACATTTTTTATACCCCCACGAA
>MJUU01036930.1:130200-140287 GCA_002080025.1 Modiolus philippinarum | reverse complement strand
GACAAAATTTAAGTTCTAATACAACCAGACTATAGTTGACGTTTGCCATGTATAAGCAACTTACTATGACGTCGATAACGTCATAATGTATTTCCTCACATGAAATTCTTATCTCACCCGTGGGTTGAGACAAGGATTTCTCGCCAATGGGATAGAAAAATCTCATTATTTGGGGTGGGTGAGATCAGCTTATCTCACCCCTTTGCGGGGGGCTTTCTCACATCAATCACAAGCACATGCAAAAAGTTCAAGATGTCTACCATCGCTTCAATTTTTCAAGCTATTTATCCAGTTACATTTGATTTCTAATTTAATAACTCTTTCTGTTTAAATAAAGAATGGACATGTACCTTTTAAGCTGAAATGTATCATGAACTGTGAGAAATGTAGTTTTTATGTAAATGAAGATTTAAAATAGTGCGCCAATTGTTGACAACGAAGTTACCTTCCTGCTTTGGTAAACGTAAAGTAATTGTGACGTCATATTTTTCCTGGGAACGTTTGTGATATATCTGTGTGAAAGTCAAAGCTGAACATAGTTTTTCGGTTATTTCAGAACATTAAAGTGAGAAAAAGTATCAAACCCTCATGAAAATGCGAGATAGGCTGATCTCAAACCCTCAGGCTATGATATCTTTTGTCCATCCCTTGGGAAGCCTCGGGATGGACATGATATCTTAGCCTTCAGGTTTGAGATCAGCCTATCTCGCTTTTTCCCTTGGGGTAGATACTATATATCTCAAACAGTTAAAAATAGGTACTGGCTTGTCTCAAATGTGAGAAGCAGTTCTGTCTATATGAGAACAACTTGTTAGAGATGATGTTCCCGACATGTCATTTATGCATTTGTCATCACAATCACTTAGAACTGTCTGAACTTGTAGTCCATGCAACTTGATACATGACATATCAGAATATACCACAGAATTTTACCTTTTTTGGATGATAAAATTTATTTAAGTGGTCTGGATTCTTCTGATAACAGTAGTCGCCATAGTTACATAGCACATTCTGTTGCTGAAAATATATAAATAGCCTTCTCATAACAGTTGTTGCCATAGTTACATAACACATTCCGTCACATCAGAAAGTAATAGATATTTTTAGTAACATCCCTAATCACTTATTAATACANATAATGTTTATTTTGTTTTGAGTATTTTTGCATATCTACTAAATCAACTGCCCATGTCTGATCAACAGAATGAACATAAACACGTCTTTTAGGAAAAACACTTACAACTCTGCGATGTAATTCATCTGCTAATCTATTTGTTAGATTTGTAAGCGTCATTTTTAAATAATAAAAATTATTTTATTCGCTGAACTCCCGCCTTTTTTTCTTACTTTTACCTGTGTAACTTTTTCTACTTCGCTGAACCTCCAGCTGTTTTTTTTTTACTGTGTTAGACCCGCAATAGAGTTTTCAATTCGGTGTACTCCCGGCTATTTTTTTGTTACTGTGTTAGACCCGCAATAGAGTTTTCAATTCGGTGTACTCCCGGGTGTTTAATTTTTTATCACTTTTTCTGTGTAGCTTTTTATCACCTCCGGCTGTTTTTTTTTTTTTTAACACAATAGTAATATGTTATATTACCCACCTCCACTACCGACTATTTTTTGAGGGACGAAAAAAATAGTCGGTGGGGGAGGGGGGTAATATAACATATTACTAGCATCAATTACATTAAAATTGAGATTACATCCCAGCTCCTTTGTTCTAACTGGGGTGATCTGAGTCGGATCACCCCAGTTAGAACAATGGATATATTTACGTATATGTAAGAACATGATAATCCCCTTCTTCGTGAATAAGTACGAGCGTTAGCGAGTACTTATCACGAAGATGGGGATAATCATGTTCTTATATATTAATAATATTGTTAAGTACTCAAGAAATAATCACAATAATCAAACATTATAGACACTCAATAGATAGACTAATTTAGCCAAATTTGACTTCACCCTTGCATGAAATAATTGGAGTAATTAAGGTCTGTAGAAAACTGTGAAGGTGATAAAACATGTGTTATAATAATTACATGGAGTTATTCCCTATGGAGTAGGAAGGTTGACTTATAGTTTTATACTATTATGGAACCTGAGGCTTTAAATGTGCTATGGCAGGTATGTTTTTTTTTTGGTTGGTGTGAGGGGGGGCTGATTTCCTGATTTGATCATCACAAGATACATGTCGTTTTTGATAACTTATTCTGCACAATTTTTAAAAATATTTCCAAAAAGGTGGTTTGAAACCCAAAACGCCATTTCTATCCTCAAATGCTTTTTTTATCATGTTATCAGCTGGTCAAGTGACCAAATAGGTCACCATTACATTGTCGTTTATCGTAAAAGGAAAATGCACAGCACTGGACAATAAATCTAAGATATCTTTTTTCTTGAGTTCGTTTTTAAAGATGTTCCAATCAAATATTGTTCTTTATCAAATTATCTTTCTAAAGATATGAATTGTTTTAGAATCGGAAAATGTTTGGTTACTTCAAAATTGATTTGAAAATTCGCTATGTAAAATGTAAATTGTCCCGTTAATTTCTTTGTAAATATAGTAAATTTCGCGTTGGATGGTGTCGGAAATTGCATAATATTTTGAAAATAAAATAACCTTTTAAAAATGTTCCAATCAAATTGGAAAGTTAAGAAAATTATCTACAAGAAGATATAATTTTTAACACTTAAAGTGATTCTTTTACTTCAAAATTGATTTGAAAATTGCCAAAATTTCAAAAATTGACGATGACCGGAAATAAACTATCATTTGTTTACATTAGGAAGTGATCTTATTTCAAATATATATGGATATCGTTTTATTTCAAGTTTTCTAACAAACCTCAAGTTAGAATTAAATTATAATGTAATATCTATTCACCGTCTTTTTTTCATTTAATTTTATTTGGGGAAGGGTCGGATTACAAGAAAACTGTTAAAAGTAAAGGCTGGTATGTATTTTACTCATAAAAATCAAAATAAGTGCAAAAAACATTGCATCCGCTTGGTCAGCAATCCTTTGAGTTTTCTTGAAGTGTTATACTGCACAAAATAAAAAAAAAATCACAGTAACTCGATTTGGGACCATATCACTTAATTTATGACCTTATTGATTTGTCACATCATCAGTGATGTTTAATGACCTTGTGAATTTGACACACACCCGTGTTGTTGGTTGCCCCAATAAACAATTTTACCTGTACACACGTGTGGTACTTGTGGCTTAATTAGTAAATAAATGTCCATATTTTTGCAAGTATTTTCGGGTGTTTACAAATTAGTGTGTTGTGTAGTCAACAACTTTATTACTTTTGATGTTTAGATGTTTTAAAAAAAGTCTTGTGATTATCATAAAGCTCATTTTTGACAGATATTTTTTTCATAAGTTATAAATTAATTTTGAACAAAAAGTTTTAAAATATAAAGATAATTTTATAAACCATTGAATAAGCACGTAGGTACCAGTACAATCACCGTTAACCACTTTATGTTTGATTGACAGAGTTACATTTCCTGATAAAGTCGGTAATAGCTTGGTATGACTTGTTTTTTTAAGTAATTTGTTATACTTGTTTTTTTTTATTATTATTATTAAAGTAATGCTTTCACCCCATTAATCTATTATTGCTTTGTGTTTATCTGATTTATACCAAAGTCCATTATTAGTAGGAGTCTGCAACTCGTTCAATATGTATTGTGATGGCGTTGTCCCCAGATTAGGCCGTTATCAGTAAAATCGTGTACGGGGGGTCTCTCCCAATCTCGTTCGTATAGTATGGAATCATGGGTAAACGTGTTATCAAAAAACAAGCACTTGTTAATTAATCACAGTCGAATAATCATTAAAGTTCGAACATGTGAAAATGAGAAATGTCAACACTGTTCAACCCATCCAGGGTAAAATTCTCCCCAAAATAGAAAAACACAATTAAATGGAAAGCTTATCGGCATTCGCCGACAATAATGCAAAAAGATTTCCTATTATTTATCATAATTTGAAAGATTTGTAGCAAAGATCGATATGGAAATTTCAAAATCAAAAATACATCTTTATAGACTAAATTTGAAAAAAAAATTTTTTCTAAAAAGTTTAAACGATAAACTTATTGACTGTATAGTGTTGAGAATGTGGATTTTCGAGAAAATAATATGGAAGAACTAGAAGAAACGGTCATCGAAAAGAATCCGGAATAATGAAATTGCAACTACACAGCAGTGCCACACGTATTTGTTACCATGTGCTGATATTATAATTCTCATAATTCACGAAAGCGTTTAGAAAACTTTATTTTCATGTTTGCTATGCGGCATAAAAAATATTCAAATATTTGTCGAGACAATCTCTGCGACCCTACTATTTTATAATACAGTACATTGTAGATATGTATTGTCAGCTAGGACCCTATATATATTACTGTAATGCATTTTGCTGTATTAATACAAACTATACTTATTTTAACAACTTCTCCGAAACTAATTCCGAGATATTCAGCACATCAGCTATGTCGGTATACCGAGGCCTTATATTGAAAAGCAAAAAAGTTAACAAAATGAAAAAAAAGGAACAATGCAATCTTATTCATGTTTAAACATGTAAACATTGCTTTCCGCAATTCAATCTACTTTCTCTAAATAGTACAAAAACTTGCTATATTGGACAGTTTTTTTGTTTTATTTTCTATTATTTTAATAATTTCTGATTTAACCGTTTATGTTGTATACATATATGTATCTATTTTGTAGTTTTTTTTCTAAAGAGACATCTGTCATTAATCGGTTATCAATTATCACATTTATCTGAAAACTGGCGGGGTAGAGCAAGACACGTAGCGAATATTAATTGTCCCTGTGGATTTTGCATATATTAACTGTACCCATCATGCAACATTTATTTTCTGGCCATGAATTTTTAGCTACTATTTTTAGTCTTCTCGCACGAAATCTCGTTTGAATCACAGCGGTAGTCTGGGGACAATGCCGTCTACTGATGTATTACGAGTTGCTGACTTCTACTAATAATGGACTTCTGTTTATACTGAATAGCCAATTGATTGTTTGAAAATATTATACTGGCTTTTGAGTGAATGACAACTTATTTTACAGATAATTGCTTTACGATCTAAATGAAATGCCTCACGCAGTTTTAAGCTATTGACCATAACATGTAAAATACCATAGATAATCCTTAAGTAAGAACATGATTTCTTATGTTCTTCACAAATAAGACAGCTGGAATCCTGTTATCTGTTTGGTCGAGAGTACTTAACTATATTCTAAATTTTTTTTTTGTTTTTTAAGGCCAGATTTTGAGAACTGTTCAGTTGTTCCGGACTTAGTAAAATTTTACGATTTACTATCCATAAATTTTTTAAAGATAAAGATTTTAAAACTTTGAAAAATGACACTGTCCATAGTAAGATTCGAACCGGGGTTGTTCGTTTAGTAGACTTCAAGATTGTGGTCATGGAGTTAGTAGTCTACCTGTATTGGGTTTTATTCGTATGTTTCTTATACTATAGGGAAACGGAACAGATAAAGGGGAGGTTTGGGTGCCCATAAACCGGTTTAACCCTACCGCTGGCTTTTGCTAGTGCCGGTACCAAGTCCGGCTGTCCCGAGTTCCTATTGTTTTCTACGTTTGTCTCTTGTCTTATTCGTGTTTTTCATGTGTAGTTCCATGGCGGATTGTGGCATGTTATTATAATTTTCAGCCATTGTGGGTGATTCTTTTACATTTTCTACCATACCTATTACACCACGAACTCGCTGGACATTTCATGTTAAAAAATTGTATATAAAGAATCGTTGTGGGGCACAATAAGGATATATATTATTATTTTAGCATAGAATATTTATTTCACGACATTTTAAGCATGGAAATAATTTTTAAGAATGTGTATCGTCTTTCCTTAGCTTAATAAATTAGCTGGGATGTAAATTAGTTATCACTCTCGGACTTGGTTATCACAAGTTAGTTATCACACCCCGGCCGTCTGGGTGATCTTATACAGACACACCGCGTCCGAGTCGGAGTTGGATCACCCCAGCAATCTCACCCCAGTTAGAACAATAGATATTTTTACTTTTTTGTTTTTGTCAAGGCCAGATTTTGAGAACTGTTCAGTTGTTTTGGACTAAGTAAAATTTTACGATTTACTATCTATAAAATTTTTAAAGATAAAGATTTTAAAACATTGAAAAATGACATTGTGCATAGTGGGATTCGTATCATTATTGTATAGAATATTTATATCATGACATTTTAAGCATGGAGATAATTTTCAAGAATGTATATCGTCTTTTCTTTGCTTAATAAATTAGCTGGGCTGTAAAATAGTTATCACACTCGGACTTGGTGTGTCTGTATAAGCTCACCCCTCCGGCCTACACCGCGTCCTCGTGTGATAACTATTACAAGAACCTGAACAACCAGCAAACAAAGGAAATTGATATACAGAAGCCACGCAAGCCAGTAGACATGTCTGCTGGCTTGAGTGGCCTCTGTATATCAATTTCCATGATTACAAGGCCGAATTCCAACTTAAACTTAGGAATAGGATTTTCCTTATTGGTCTGTCCCCCTAATTGTTTCGGTCTTCGGTTGGAATCACTTTTATTTAGGAATAGGTTTGAAGCTCTAGCCCCTGATATTGAAGATGTAAACACAGGCTGGGAAAATGATGAAACCACCTACGGAGAAATAAATGAAAAAGTACTTGGATACAAGAAGAGAAGATCCAAATCATGGATAACACCTGGAACATATAATACTTGAAAACAGAAAAACTATTGAAATACTGCTTGCAAGTCCTGAGCGCAAGTTGCAGCGTCTGATAGAGAATTTCAAGCACAAAGAATTTAATTAAAAATAGTACAAGACAAGACAAGAAAAGCTTCTTAGATCAACACGTAGAGGAGGCTTTAAGTGCTGCTACCTGAGATGACCGTGAAATGTAGGGGAAGTGTATAATATCACAACCGAAAAATCTTATTAGGAATAACAATACCAACATATTTAATGTAAAAAAGAGCAAGGAACCACTCCAACCTGCGGAAAGGAACAAACAGAAAGCTGGGTCCGATCGTGACTTCCAAGAGGTACTAGTGTAAGCTTACTTTCTTCCCGGCGTGCAGAATTTTCGGGTAAAGAAACAACCTATTGCATTTTTACCTTGGTGTTTATTTCGTCAGGTCCGAGTTCTCAATTGTGATTAGTCAATTAGATGTTGTGGATATTCTACCCCGTAGTGTATCGAAACCTCAGAGATTGAAACGGGAGGAATACACTGCCAGAATAAATCCCATTTTTTATGACACTATTAGCCCTACACCTGAACAAAGTACATAGATCTAAACCCTCCAACAGAAATAGACGTAAAGAAAGCAATTATATATCACTCAAGATGGATGGCTCCAGGTGTAGATCAAATACTTGTACAAACTTGAAATGCTGACGACAGTCGGCTGACATTAAACTGGCACACCAACAATTTGAAAGAATGACAGCATTCCTAACGATTGGTGAGGGGCCTGATGCGGGGTCTCATCACGAATCACGAAAAATTATTCGGACTAATCAATCACAGTTCACGGGAAATTTAATTTGATCAAGAATCAAGAACGACTCACGGACAATGTTCTAACACAGTCGCATGAATTTCGTTCAAATATAATAATAATAGTGAAAAATAACAATATTTGGGATAATATGGTCACAACATCGAAAATTTTACCTGTTGGCAAGAAATCGTATTCATTAATTAGGGTAAAAAATGTCATTTTTCAATTATCTGGATTTGTTTTTAATGGTAATTTCATAATTTCTTTTCGCCTGAACTGTAGACATTCTGCAGTTTAATAGGATATAAAAATTTTCGATTTTTGATCATTTTTATTTGATCTAATTCACGTATTTTGCATAACATTCAAATTTTTCACAATTTCCAAATATTTGAAATACACATTTCAAATTATTCAGAGGAAATTTTTAAAAAATAAATCGGTAGAAAAAAATATGAAAATCTCGAGGTTGATTATGCATTTTACAGATCCAAAATCGAACCAATAGATAAAAAGTTATTAAAAAAAATAAAATTCTGTTCCATTGCTATACAGTGCAAGTTATTGTTGAAATACATTTTTGCAAACCAAAAATTTGAGATTTTGTGAGGTCACTGTATGTATTCGCGAACAAGTCTATAGTCTATATTATTATCCCAAATATTATTTTTTCACTATTTAGAACGAAATTCATGCGACTCATGTGGTTCTTATAACGATTCACGTGAAAATAAATGAAATGGAAAACGAATCACGAAATCCCGATCACGAAGAACGCATCGGCCCCCTCATTGGTCACACAATTGTTCATTCTGCGTCCAATCATTGGCTGGAAGCAAGGACTTATAATACTCATTATACGTCCTTGCTGGAAGTCAAACTTGTACTCTTGATCGAAAGACAAAAAGTCAAACTTTTCAACTGCAATGTAAATCAGTACTATATAGATCACTCATTAGAATACCGAAGAACTACTCTCGAGAATTATTCAGAGTGACATGAATGATAGTTTCTATCATAGATGCCTCAGAAAAAATGCAAAATATTTTGGCCTTTACAGCAACGTGCAGAAATTTGGCGGGAAAAGAAGCATAACTCAAACGGACTTTGAACGGCAGTCGGATGTTCTCGGATGTTTTCTGTATATTGACATGTAAAATCTCAGATGTTACCTCTCTTAAAAAGAAGTACAGAAAACAGAATGACAAGCCGAAGTCTGCTGCGAAATCTTCTGGACGTATCAAAATATTGCAAAAAGTGTATGATTTAAGATATTTACGCAAAAAAATCACTTTCCATATTACAGAAGTCATCAAGGTTTACCACGTGCAGAGGTTAAAGCCGTGCAAAGTTTATTTGTTTTGCTAAAGTTTGCCGAATCTTCAAGTTCAAATCAAGACGCGAAGATTTTGGTTACATAAACACGATATCGATAACATGATAAAGTAGATATGTTAGAACAAAAAAAATATCTCAAAATATATGCGGTAGGCCCGATTTTTTTAATTGTTGGACCAACTTGTTTGGCATCTATAGGCGAACGGCTAATTAGTGTTTCCCACAAATTTTCAAAGGACAGGGAAAATCAGGAGTGACTTTTTACCCAAATATACCCAACTTCTATATGTATAGGTACGGGACGTGCGGCAAATTTGGGGTAGAATTTCCCGAAAGACTTTGGAGATTTCGGGTCTATATTTTAGCAATCTATGGAGATTTCGGGTTTAATTTCTTGTTGTTTGGAGATTTCGGGTATCAAATGAAGTAATGGCCGCGGTATATCTTAATACTACAAAGTAGCGATAATCAGCTTACCTATGGCTGATTAGCGCCGATGCTCTTCAGTACATATTTGTGTCGTCTGAACCATGATAACTGTAAAACCGGAAGAGAGTGCTGTCATGGAATCACGGGAAAACCTGGGTTATGGGCTAGCTAAATACATACCAATACCACACTCCCCCTTGTTTTATATAAAAGGCCCCTGTCAATACTAGGGCCAAATATAATCGTAAAAACATAGGGGGCCTCCCATAGGAGGTCTGCTGAACTTTACTGTAGTTTTGGCAAGTTCACTAGCTAGACCCTGTATGTAGCTGTCAGTTCTGTTCCGTTTAGTGCAATTGCTGTAGTGGTTCGCCGGGTCTGCGTTGTTGCCTGTCGATGTTCTGCATTTCTCACTCAAGTCACAAATTTTAAAACGTATATACATAAAAAAAAACTGAAGAAATTTTAAATCAAACGTATTTACAATTCCCACTCCCCTATAAACTGATACTCCCACACCCATCCCCCTTTTCTTGTTTTTTTTTTTAATCCCCCAGGACCCCATGTAGGGTCCTCCAAAGGACTTGGTAAGACCTTCCCGCAGGGCTTCTAATCCAGACTCTGCCTTTCTGTAGGCACTGGGAACAGTATTGTCCAGAAGAGCCAGCATCTTGTCTGCTGAATTCACTAATTTGACTTTTAAACCAGTCCCCTCCACTTTCACATAGTATCATCAACTCACAGATGTGCTGCC
>MJUU01036930.1:73464-120178 GCA_002080025.1 Modiolus philippinarum | reverse complement strand
TCAGCAACAAGTAATGTCAGGAGTGCAACACCTGGTCAAATTGACAAATTTTTTAATTAATATTTCTTAACATGTAGTTATTTACATCAACTTTGTAGCATTTCTCAATGTGAAAGTTGGTATTTATGTTATTTGATGATAAATATATAAGAAGATTTTGTGTGAAAAATAGTCCTTTTTCATCTAAGCAGAAGGAAAAAATAAGAAAAATTAATAAGATCAACCACTACATATCAATTAATTCATTTGGAAGGTAGAAAAATGTTTTGCTTTCATTTTCCAATAATCCTACTAATTGTTGTAAATACGAATGCTGAAATATTTTGATTTAAATTAATGAATGCACATGAGTCAGGAGTGTAACACAATTTTGGTTTATGACAGTCAGTCACTGTGCCTTTGTAAACAGACAATTGTCAGTAACATATCAATGCATTTAACCATGGAAGAATTAAAGCTCACATACCCCACGCCCCCACATATCCGATAATCCTGCATTATCTCAAAATTATCAAAAATTGAAAATTCAAGTAGTTTGCACATCTCTTACAGGTGCACAATCATCCTGTAAAATATCTTAAAAACTGTAGGAGGATTTATCCGGGCAAATGGAGTACCCTGTAAACTTCCTATCTTATAAACTGTAGGAGGAGTTATCCGGACAAATAATGTACCCTATATGCAATATAATGCATAAAAATGACAAAGTTCAACAATGTGTAGTTTTCTGAAAAAATATTAAAAATCAAAATCCAAGCAGCATGCACATCTTTGATATGTGCACAATCAACCTGCAAAATAATAACTTCCTATCTAATGAACTGTAGGAGTTATCCGGACATATGATGTACCCTATATGCAATATAATTCATACACATTTGTAAATTACAAAGTTCATCAATGTGCAGTTTGCTGAAAAATTATCAAAAATCAAAATCCAAGTAGTATGCACATCTTTGATATGTGCACCATCAACCAGCAAAATAAAAACTTCCTAGCTTAAAAACTGTAGGAGGAGTTATCTGGACAAATGGTGTACCAAATATGCAATATAATGCATAAAAATGACAAAGTTCAACAACGTGTCGTTTGCTGAAAAATTATCAAAAAACAAAATCCAAGTAGTATGCACATCTTTGATATGTGCACAATCAGCCTGCAAAATAAAAACTTCCTAGCTTAAAAACTGTAGGAGGAGTTACCCGGACAAATAGTGTACCCACTTGATGACGGACGGACAGACGGACTGACCAGTCAAAAACTATATACCCTCCGTAACTTCGTTGCATGGGGTATAATAAATGAAAAATAATTTTTATAGGTGTTTTACTGTGGGTGAAAAACATGTCAGGAGTGCAACATTTTTTTATCTATAAATTAACATGATTTTCAAAGGCCATTTATGGTAAAAATACTACTCCTATTTACCTGAAAAAATTTTATTGCTCTCATTCAGTGACATATATATAGAAATTTATCATCTATATATAGAAATTTATCATCTGTATGCTTCATGCTTACAGTTAACAGGACAAATAAAAACAAAAAGGGTTACTACTACTACTCAGGGTCAGTTCTAGGTATTAAATTTAAAAATATGCCTTTATTTTGTATGAATTATCACTCTGGTTCACTTCTGCATACATTTAGACTGTTTTGCAAGTTGTACATCATATTTCAACAAGCCATGGTATTTTGACCTACCCCCATGGGAAATTGACCTACCCCCTACTCAGGGTCAATTCTCAGTATTGAATAAAAAATATTCCTTTATTTTGTATGAATTATCATCCTGGTTCACTTCTGTATACATTTAGACTGTTTTGCAAGTTGTAAATCATATTTCATCCAACCATGGTATTTTTACCTACCCCCATGGGAAATTGACCTACCCCTTACTCAGGGTCAGTTCTCTGTATTAAATAAAAAATATTCCTAAATGTATGAATTATCACTCTGGTTCACTACTTTTAGACTGTTTTGCAAGTTGTACATCATATTTCAACAAGCCATGGTATTTTGACCTACCCCCATGGGAAATTGACCTACCCCCCACTCAGGGTCAGTTCTATTAGGTATTAGATATAAAAATTTGCTTTTATTTTGTATGAATTATGACTCTGGTACACTTCTGTATACATTTAGACTGTTCTTTAAGAAGCTATGGTATTTTGACCTACCCCCATGGGAAATTGACCTACCCTTTGAAACAAGATAGATGTTATAATTTATTCTTAGAAATTGGGGTAGGTCATTTTTCCATGGGGGGATCAAAATACTCTGGCAGTAAAGTGACCCGCGGGTCATTTTTTCTATGGTATTTTGACCCGAGGGTCGATTTACCGCGCGGGTCAAAATACCATATTACACCGGGAAAATGCCAAAGTCGGTAGTCAAATCCGGGAAGACATGAATCTAGCTGAAAATGTCCACTTTCATTTTGGATATTGACACATCATATCTTTCTATGATGCTATGGTGATGGCCATAGAATTTCTTGAGGGATGAAATTAACAAAGGTTGAACAAATCCCTGACTAAGCAGCTCTTGGGACAGTGTTTTTGCTCTGTTAAAAAAAATCACTGTACAAACTACATGCTCGACAGTAACGAATCAACTGTGAAATGTACACTAAATAGGCTGGAGAGGTAGGTATATTGCTGCTAAGAAAGGGAAAGTTCACAATGGGGAAGTTAAAATTATCATGCTTGTCATATAGCTTAGATTTCCAATGTCCATCTTCGTCAATATACAATAAAAGATCTAGGTACGAAGCTGAAGTAGGTGTTTCAGTTGTTTCTTTAATTTCAAGCTCATTTGGATAGATCTGATGTAAATAATCCTTAAATTTAGGATTATTAAGAGAAAGTAAATCGTCTATGTAGCGGAAGCTGAAATTAAAGGACTGGGCTAAATGTTTTTGTTTTCTTTGAATAAGCCCTTGTAAAAACTTGGCCTCGTACAAGTGAAGGAAAAGGTCAGCTAAAAGCAGCGCACAGTTTGTTCCCATAGGAATCCCTTTTGTCTGTTGGAAAACACAACCTCCAAATTCGACAAAATTATTGTCGATCAAAAATTCTAACATTTTGATTACGTCAGTCTCAGACAAGTGCTAAGTGACAAGTCAGTAAGCAGGAATGAACTTTAACCATTCTACCTAACAAAGTTGCTCATGAATAAAAAGTAGGTCAGAGACAGCATCCGAAGCATGCATTGTTGTTGTCATCCCAAAATGCATCATACATACCAATATGGTTGATGTGGGCCATGTCAGTAAGCAGGAATGGACTTAAACCATTCTACCTAACCAAGTCGCTCATGCGTAAAATGTAGGTCAGAGACAGCATCCAAAGCATGCATTGTTGTTATCATTCCAAAATGCATCATACATACCAATATGGTTGATGCGGGCCATGTCAGTAAGCGGGAATGGACTTTTACCATTCTACCTAAACAAGTCGCTCATGCGTAAAATGTAAGTCAGAGACAGCATCCGAAGCATGCATTGTTGTTGTCATCCCAAAATGCATCATACATACCAATATGGTTGATGTGGGGCATGTCAGTAAGCAGGAATGGACCTTAACCATTCTTCCTAACAGGACGCCAATGCCAACGCGGAGGCGGACGTCCACGTGGACACTAGGGGTATCACATAAGCAGCCTCACTTTGTGAGGTGAGCTAAAAACTAGTCCCATCACTCACGAAGAGTTGAAAGGGTTATTGATAGGGCAGACCAAAACCAAGACCCTACTGAAATAATCCTAACCAAAGGTCATCTTTAAGGTGCTCCAGAGGGCAATTCTAACCAAAGTGACAACTGGAGAGTACATGACTTTGAAGAAACACGATCCACCAATACGCTCTACAGGTACCAGTAAAGGCATTTATGGCCACTATCATACCACCTTACCAGCTTTGGAAGAAATTATGATATATGGCCTTTATAACAAGGATCAGCCCTTTATAAGACTGGAATCCCTCAGAGTATTGGGCCTGTCTCAAAGGTGCTAGTCCACACAGACAAACCAAAGGCTCACCCTCAGGGATACACATTTGTTGGACAAATGGTAGTTCCGAAGTAGTATGCCCTGGGAATGTCAAGGGCATCATTCCTCCAGAATGTTTTGCATCTGTGAATCTTGCTGCCACTGGAGAGTCCTTACAGTGTGATTTCTTGACTTTGATGATCCAGCCAGGAAAAGATGTTAATAAACATGGAATTAAGAGTCCTGATGAGGTAAAGTTCCAATCCAGGGAGCAGACTGAGCAAACCCTAAATCATGAGTTAGACCATGACATGGAGGGACCCAGCCCGGCCCATACTAATTTTCTTGATGAATCTGCTTAGAGAGAACCTCAACATTGGCAGCTTGATGTTAAGATCTTTACATCAAGGTCCTTTCAGAGACAAGGCTCCAGTAGTTTGTGATGCGGTTCCCTTATCTATAAACTTAAGCATGAAGAGGCCATGGAATCAATCAAAGATAAAGAGGGCCAGACTAAATGCCCTAATTTCAAAGGGTCACTGAGCTGGTTAAAGGAAGGCAAATAGACCAGAGTGGTAGGACATCTTAAATACTTGTACAGTAGTCAGCAGACCATGTACTACTGGATGAATAGGCAATGTTTCAACAGAGGGAATGACTCTCAACAAAGGGGTTTGGACCTCAAGACTAGTAGTCCCAGGTACTGTAAACCGGGAAATTTTTGCGCTGTCTTTATTTTGTGGTAAATTGACAGGATTTTAGTTCGAGCAGTTTTGAATTCGCGCTGCCAAATTATTACCCATTGACTTCAATAATAGACATGTATATTCACGCCGTTTTATTTTTGCGCTTCCATTCTAAACGCGAAAATTTCCCGGTTTACAGTAGATGGATGGGAGAAGCAGATCATAAAATCCTGTCAGTAGGCTGCAAACATACCTTTGGAGTTGCACTGATAGTCAATCATGCAGGGGCACTTACTGATAGGATCAATTTGGACTTTGTTGGAGCCCTGTAGAGGACTAAAGGTACTCTGGCAATATCCCTTCTGTCTAAAGACCAAAGTAAATTGATGACTGTGCACCAAAATTGGCCCACAGCTCACACTCAGAAAGATTCTACGGTTTACAGTTTTAATAGTATCAGACAACTGAATAATGTACAGAAAAGCATCTGCACTTATCAGCCTAAGTTGCAGGTTAGCTGGTTATCGCTACTTTACCAACCACGACAATTACTTCACTAACCTTTAACTGTGGTACATTTGTTGCATTTTCCCATGTTTTATCGTCTCTAACTTTAGCAATACGTGGAAATCTTATAGATATCCCATCAGCTGTATGTGAACTGGAATGACTAAACTCTGCTCCCATTATTTCCCACACTGGAGATGTCTTGGGATCTTTCACAACAAAGTCTGGAACTAAAGTCTTGTTCACATTCAGCCAGCTGGGTACTTTAGATTGATCTTTACTTATTTTTACAACATCTAATTCTGTCTGAAGTTCCTCTAATCTCTTGTCATCAAACCCACTGCCACATTTAGTTACTGTACAGAACTTCTTTGTATGAGGGTCATATGAACCCAACAAAAATATAGACATAATTCCACCTAAAATGGTAAATAATTAACATAAGAAAATATGAATGTATATATCTAGACTGAAATACTTATATGATAGCTTATGTGAATCACAACCTTGTGGATTGCTAAGGGATACCTGCTTGTGAATCACAACCTTGTGGATTGCTAAGGGATACCTGCTTGTGAATCACAACTTTGTGGATTGCTAAGGAATACCTGTTTGTGAATCACAACCTTGTGGATTGCTAAGGGATACCTGTTTGTGAATCACAACCTTGTGGATTGCTTTTGTGAATCACAACCTTGTGGATTGCTATGGGATCACAACCTTGTGGATTGCTATGGGATCACAACCTTGTGGATTGCTATGGGATACTTGTTTGTGAATCACAACCTTGTGGATTGCTATGGGATACTTGTTTGTGAATCACAACCTTGTGGATTGCTATGGGATACCTGTTGCCCAGATGACAAAGGATCTTTTCCTTTAACAGCTTTTTTTCCGTACTGAATTTGACTTCATTATTGGAATAGACATGTTCAGCAGTGTAGGTGTCTTATTAGAAGCAAGAGATGCTTTCTATACCAGTGCACCTGAACTTGTCCATTTCTTTTAATATTTGGACTGTGCTGTTTATCTTTATGTGTGTCTCTATTTTTCTTTTCTGTGCCGCATTTATGTGATATTTTTGTAGGGAAGTTGTCATTGTCTTTGCACTAATGTTTTTTGTACTAACAGTTCGGTTCCCAGTTACTTTGACACAGATAAAATACTGAATTCGAATTTTGTCCAGTCGTGACCAAACAATGCAGAGATATTTTGGATCTTCAAGGCATGAAATCCTTACAACACAAAAGTCTCTTAAATATTTCAAGAATATATGGAAGAGCTTGAAACACATAAATCAGAGGCTCACATTTGAGCCTGTATGGCTCACCTGATGGCTACTGATCAATCACCACAGGGTTTAATGATTAATCTGCAGTTACAGTTAATTGGTAGTTAATTCAGACATCTGGTAGATTACTGTCATGTTAAAGTGCCTATTTAATATCAATTTGATGTTTGAAACGGTTTTTAAAAAGTAACAATTTCCCATAGAAATTTATGTTTAACTGTACTGATACCAATAAACAACATTTTGTAGATGACCATCAAGTTAACATGCCTAGTTAATATCAACTTGATATATGTAAATTTTCAAGCAATTTACAACATTTTTAAATGGAATCCAATGTTTAATTATGATATGCAGTTGTAGCCATCTTGGATCTATGATGAATACTTAAATCATACATTGTTGATGACTATCATGTTACTATTCCTAGTTATTATCTAACATTAGTAGTGTCTTTCTTTAAAATACAGTAGAAATACTAAAGAAAGCAACGTGTACGATACAGAATGTTGTATCACCACACTGTGGAGATAAAAGAATGGCGCGACGTTGCACCTGTATCCATGACGTTGTGGCGTCAACATCATGTAGTTCCTCAACAAAACTCATAAATAATGTAATGCCAGATGAATAAAACCCATTTTTTGGCAACGTTATTTTCAAAATGTTAGATAAACATATCATAAACAAAGATGTGATGGTACAACTTCTTGTATCAGGACTCGTCAGTGGAATGATTTGCATCAATACTTGTCGCGCAAGCGCGACTGGAAGTGATACGGCCCATTCCACCGACTCTTCCTGATACAAGTAGTTGTACAATCGCACTATGTATATGATATCTATTTATCAACTTGATGTGTAAAACATTTTTAAAAAATTATATGAATTAAAAATTCCAATAGGGTCCTATGTTAAATTATATTCCCCAGTGACGGCAAATTTGGATTTGTAATTGGTACAAATATGCAAAATTTAGTAGATGACCATCATGTTACCATGCCTACTTAATATCAAGTTGATATATCAAAGGATTTTCAAGAATAAGAAATTTACAACATTTTCTTATAGGGTGCTATGTAAAACTATGATCAGCAGTGGCAGCCATCTTGGATTTATGATTGGTACTAAATTCTACATTTGTTTAACCCTTTCCTTCATTTAGACGCCTTTTGACGCCTCTAGGTCCCCCCTTTTCTCAGCTATAGGAAGGTGTTCTTGAGGCTCTTGGATAAGGGTATGGGCTTACTGAACATAATATAACTTGGGCATAAAAATTGAGTGTTTTTTGTGTGCAGCTGGGGACTAAAAATATACTTCAAGGGGGTCCCAGAGGGGGGATGTGCCCCAGGGTTCGAAGGGGTCGCAAGCCCCCTCGCTGCTAGCCAAGTGTATTTGTTACCCCTGTTTTGTAAAAGATCTGAAATAAGTAACACTCAAATACAATTCAGTACGATACAATATCACTTTCATATTTTTCGCTGTTTTTGGGTATATTGACTGAATTGTCTCCATCTGGTAAACAGAACTTATATGGCAGGACTATACAGAGCTTCTGGCAAAATTTCAAGTTTGTATCTTTACTTCTTGCAGAGAAAAGCTTGACGAAAGTTATGTAGGTCAGAAAGAATAATAAAAATTGACTAAGTCGGTAAACAGAAAGTAGTATCCTGACAGGTTTGAAAATGCATCCTACAATATGGCATGCATGACTATAAAAAGCTTCTGACAAAATTTAATGTTTGCATCATTTACCAATGAAGAGAAAAGCTTGATGAAAATTGTGACAGACGGACGGACAGAATGTTGAAAAATTGATTAAGTTGGTATACAGGAAGTAGTATCACGAGGGGTCTCAAAATGCATCCCACAATATGGCACGACTACACAAAGCTTCTGACAAAAATTCAAGTTTGTATCATTTACCATTGCAGAGAAAAGCTTGACGAAAAATGTGACGGACTGACAGAAAGTTGAAAAATTGATTAAGTTGGTAAACAGGAGCAAGTATCCCGACAGGTCTGAAAATGCATCCCATATTATTGCATAATTATATAAAACTTCTGACAAAATTTCAAGTTGTATCATTATCCGTTGATAGTTGTGACGGACGGAATGACGAACACCGGTAAAACAGTATACCCCTTCTCCTTCGGAGCGGGGGTATAAAAATACTTAAATGGCATGTAGTTTTATGGAATGGTTTCATCACTTTTACCTCACCTTATGCAAGGATGGGTATTTACCCTTACTTTGCGTCTGTCATCCATCTGCCCTCGTAAACGTTTCTTTTAAAGATTTTCCTTTCAATGAATTTGAACCAAACTTGTCAGGAATGATACTCATAATGTGGTACACGAACTATCGCTGTTTTCGACCTGTCGTTCAACACTGACTGCTAAAGGGGAACTTAGTTTTATATTAGATCCTATGTTAAATGCATTCTAGATAACTGCTGAAAAGATTTAAATAAAACTTGGTATAAATGATACTTATTATGTGCTGACCAAGTGTTGTTACCTCGGTAGCAATCCATCATCCAACATGGCCAGTAACATTGGTGCTTACCAAGTGATTTTACTTGCAGGAACCTCATCCAAAATGGCTGTCAGAGGGGAAATATTTGTTTTACATGGAACATATGTTGGAAATGCATACAAAGACCACCTACAGAACCACTGAATGCATTTAAAACAAGAGGGGCGAGAATGTTACTTATGTAGTCTTGATCAAGTGATTTTACTTTAATGTGTATTCTTCATTCAACATAACCAACATCGGGAAACTTAATTTAACATATGGCTCTACTGAAATGTATACTATATAAATAATAAAACACGGAAGTTAGTGTTAATTTAGTTTCTGCATATGCGCATTTCGACAACTTATGTCTCTTCAGTGCAGATCAAATCAAAATATTTGGAAATCCATATACCGAAATATTCGTAAAAGCTGAAAGAGAACAAATTACCAATAGGATCTAAATAGTAAAGCCAAAATCAGCTAAGAACAGAGCTATGCAAGAGGGAGATACTCTTTAGTGTAGAAGAAACATTTGGTTAAATTTAGATATTTTCAATTTCCTAATAAAATCGGGTTTCGGGCCAACAATTGGTTTTTAGGATTTTGTTCGACCCCGTCGCCAGGCGTTATGGTACAATAAATATCTGAAGTCAGTCACAAGACTTCCTATAGCATAAATATCAAGGGAATCGATGCCCACCTTGATTTCAAATCAATCAAATAGTTTTTCTTACAATATTCCGAATGGATTTACTATTGTCGAGCCCTGGAGAGTCGGACTTCATATATTTTCTGAACAGCATTTATGCCCCAATTTTGTGGCGGAGGTCTTATCTCGACGAGTTTTCGTGATCTAACCTTTTGCGATAACGCGACACAGTATGTCTCTGAAATTATGCCTCTTGACTATTGATTTCAGGGTCAGGTACAACGAAGATTATTTGATCTGTGTCATACAAATTGAATATTGCCTATGTGCCATATGAATATTTCTTATGTGCCGATTAATTGAATATTGCTTATGTGCCAATGAACTGAAAATTGTTTATGTGCCAAGGTAGTGAATATTGCTTCTGTGTCAATGAAATGAATATTGCTTATATGCAAATGAAATGAATATTGCTTATGTGCCAATGAAATGAATATTGCTTATGTGCCAATGAAATGAATATTACTAAGGTGCCAATGAAGTGAATATTGATTATGTGCCAATGAATTGAACATTGCTTTTGTGCATAAATGAATTTAATATTGTAATGTGTTGAGGGTACACCCAAGTGTAAATATTTTTTTTATTTTGTGGAAAATCATGAAGTTGTTTTTCTTTCATGTTTTAAGAGTTCAATTTTTGCATATTTTAGTTAATCAAGATAATTATTGTATTATTTTCATGTTAATATTAATTATTATAAGATCATTTTACTAAAGTTCATTCCAATAATTTGTTTTTAAAGTTCAAGAATAATATTGTTGCCATTTTGGGCAAATTTTGGAAGTTAAAAGTTCAAATTGTGTTCAATTAACCTTAAAAACTTTAAACAAGGCATAACCGCTTCACTAATTGTGAGATCTATCTTTCTCCCATGCTCGCTTTAAAGATTTAATACTATATCTATTGATATTTTGTCATTGCAGATCGATTTTATTGATTTCAGATTGACAGCGCCGCCATTATTGTCAACGTAAACATAGACTGACCTACATTGTTTTTCATTGTCGTATAGCATAATTTTAAGTTTTATTTAAGTAAAAGTGAGCATGGAAGGTTACAAAATCATCATGATTTCCAATAATATATGTTTAAAGCATTGTGGCTGTATTTTTTAGCCCCTGGGTTTACTTTCAATCAACTGATCACAATATCGGTCCGCCATTTTTGTATTATGCCGCTTTTGGCACCGGCCCACGTTTTTGCTTCTAGACTAAATTTAAGGCTGCCTACCTCTTTAATGCCTGCTTACCCCTTTTCCAGAAGGCCATGTTTAAGTAAGGGCAAGCCCCGGGCAGGCTGACACTTTGTCATTCTTTCTAAAATTGCATAAGTTTTGCACATTGCCAGGCACCGTACTTCTTTTTGACCCAGGTCACGTGACTAAAGTTCCCTATATAAGGCGCGCAGCCGCCAGTCATGGCTGAATAAGTTGCCTTGGTGGGTCTTACAAAATTCCAAGTGGAAATAATCAAAAGTTTACAGATTTACCAAACCATACCAATTGAGGCTATTGCAAGATTTAAAGACATATTTGAGGAAAAGAATTACCTAGGAAAGGTGATATATTTTTATACAAAGGGTATTTATTTTAAAGGGAAATAACCCGAGATGGAGCCTGATGAACCTCTTGCTGTCCTGTGCCTAGCCATTTTTATGTAAATTGCCTGCACCTATTCCCCATCGCATCAACCTTGTATCACCAATAGGGACCATAATGAAAGATTTTAACCACAAATATGTATTTATTTTGTATCCTTACCATAAATCCAAGTAGGGTGTGCCATTTTGTTATTTGGATGTGCCAATTTCCTGACTCCATGATGAAAAAGTGTATTTTTATATGTATGTTAACATACAAACCCAGGGGTTCAAATGATGTAACCATGTTTATATGTGACGATTGAATTGCAAACTAATAAATTATTGCCTTGTGAATTATGTTTAAATAACAATTTGCCAAGAGAACTCACCAAATATTCTTACCAGTGGATTCATTTCCAGGAAAGATGTTCCAAAGACAACATTGCCTTACACATACGCATGGTCCATCATCCTGTGAATGGGCAGATATTTCTCTGTTGAGGCTTGTTTAGGGTATATTGGGATACAGGATATTTGCCACTTTTGTTAATGGGATATGGGATATTTGAGACAAAAAGTACTGGGATATGGATATTTGGACTATGGAAAACGGGATATTTCAATAATTAATGGGATATCTTCAATTTTCAAAGGGATATTTTCGTCCAGACTTACTGGGATACAGGATATTGGGACCCCCCTAAACAAGCCTGTTGACAGCAGGAATGATTTTCCATGTCGGTATTAATGTCCATATTTGAGCAGTACAAAACTTGCAGCTGAATAATACACTACGCAAATACTTGGAATAGATGGATCTTGAGACAGATTACTCAAATTGGAATAAATGAATATTGAGACACTTACCAGGTCCCTTTACAATATTGTTCTATGAATAGAACGCTTCTTTTGTGCCGAATGTTCAAAGTGAACATTCTTATAACTTGTTTGTGCAAAGAATGAACTGTTTGATGTCCAAAAAGATATCATTTACAGCAAGTACTAAGGTGAAGACGTCAAGCACCGCATCGTCACTATTATCACATGACAAAAAGCTTAACGAGTATGTTGTCACATAGAAGTTCTGTATCACGAAGACGACGTATGTAAGATTTAATGCTTAAATTAAAAAAAGAGAGTCTTTGACATTTTCAGGAAATTTACCAAAGTTGGAACCGGAATCCAAGTTCAGAAAGCTTAGTACAAACCTACAGACTATATGCAGCAATTCTGCATAAAGATTTAATCCCTAAATCCAAAAATGCAGGAGGAGTTTGTGTCACATGTTCATGTTTCACTACATTTGTGAAACTTGTGTGGGGCTTGATATTTTAACTTGAAATGAAATATTGATAAAATTCCGAACTCCCAAGAACAGACAGACAGAGGGAACGACAATATCCTGGAACTTTTCTTGATAGTGCGGGGATAATAATTTGCAATGATGACTGACATTTTATATATTTTTATACAAAAAAAAAAACTTATTGGTGTGAAGGGAACTTCCTTGAAAGTCAAGGTTTCACAGTAAAGAATAAGTCAGAGAGTTCCCAAAACACTCCTGTGTTCAGGACATACATGTAGGTTCTAGGATCCTTTCTTTAGCATATCATATAGAGTCCATAAACCATCCAAAAAGTTGAGATTGCTTACTAAAAATTCTAAAAATTGTTGGGTTTGAATACATAGTTTTCAAAAAAAAAAGAAAAATATATATGGCGTACGAGTACAAAATACTGTGACATCAGGGTACGGCGTACTAAACCCGGCATACGAAATACGGCTTAAAAATGGTTGGAATCCGGCGTACGAAAAGGGGGTCGGTACCCTCATAATTTGCTTTAATTGTTTTGAGAGAAGATGATGAAAAGGATGGTTTTCTCATACTGGGCTCCAATGTTAAACTATGTTCTGCACTTGAGGCAATGTTTTTTGTCAGATTGAAATGAAATGTGCAATTTTTGTAAAGAATCCTGTAAAGTTGAATTTGCTTCAGTGGTTTCAGAAGAGTAAATGAAAATGTAATTTACTATAGGGTCCAATGATAAACTATGTTCCGTGCTGGCAGCCATGTTTTCTAACAGATTGTAACGAAATGAGCAATCTTTGTTAAGGACCTTATATTCATCCTTCCTGTAAAGTTTGGTTGAATTTGCTTTTGCAGTTTCAAAGGAAAAGATGTAAATGTGATTTTTCCCAAAGGGTCCAATGTTAAACCTAAGTTCCATACTGGCAGCCATGTTTTTTATTGGATCAGAACGAAATGAGCAATCGTTGTAAAGGACCTTCCATTCATCATTCCTGTAAAGTTTGGTTGAATTTACTTCATTGGTTTCAGAGTAGTAGAGGAAAATGTTTTTTTTTTCCCATAGGGTCCTATGTTAAACCATGTACCGTGCTGACGGCCATGTTTTTCGTCCAATCAGAACGAAATGAGCCATCTTTGTTAAGGACCTACAGTACATCATTCCTGTAAAGTTTGGTTGAATTTGCTTCAGTGGTTTCAGAAGAGAAGATGAAAATGTGATTTTCCCACAGGGTCCAATGTTAAACCTAAGTTCTGAGCTGGAGGCCATGTTTTTTATCAGATTGGAACAAAATGAGCAATCTTGGTAAAGGACCTTCCATACATCATTCCTGTAAAGTTTGGTTGAATTTGCTTCAGTGGTTTCAAAGGAGTAGATGAAAATGTGATTTTATCATAGGGTCCTATGTTAAACCATGTTCCGTGCTGGCGGCCATGTTTTTCATTGGATCGGAACGAAATGAGCAATCTTTGTTAAGGACCTTTAGTACATCATTCCTGTAAAGTTTGGTTCAATTTGCTTCAGCCTTTTCAGAGCAGAAGATGAAAATGCGATTTTTCCCATGGGGTCCAATGTTTAACCTAACTTCTGCGCTGGCGGCCATGTTTTTATTGGATCGGAACAAAATGAGCAATCTTTGTAAAGGACCTTCCATACATCATTCCTGTAAAGTTTGGCTGAATTTGCTTCAGTGGTTTCAGAGGAGAAGATGAATATGTGAAAAGTTAACGGACGGACGTCGGACGTCCCACGATGGACGACGGACACCAAGTGATGGCAATAGCTCACACTGACCCTTTGGGTCAGGTGATCTAAAAATGATTTTTTTGGCCCCTTTGAGGCCCCCTCTTGTTTCCGTGGCAAAAAGGAACTAGGTTTTGATAGAATTTTCCTGAAGACACTAGGCCAATGTGTACTTCCACCAAGTATAAACCTTTTTGGTTAAATTTCAAAGAAACTAGAACATTTTGATTTTCTAGCTCAATTCAAAATTGTCAAAAAGTGAGTTCTTAGCCAAGTCCCATGAAGGAAAGGGTTAACTAGAGCTGTCGGCAAAGCCAGACTAATACCCCCCGCAACTGCATTTGATTACCAAAGCATGTCATTTTGAAATTTGACCTTTAACCACATGGTAATTGGAAAGTAAATCTAACAGAAATAAAGCCTGTCAGGACTGAAATCATTCCAATCAGTTCATATCTGGTACATGTACTTCATTTAAAGGGTAATACATTAAATAATATATGATTCGGTGGATACAAACCAGATTTAACCAAGCTTTCGGCATAAAATGAGCAAGGATTTACTATCATTAAGGTCAAAGGTCAAAGTCAAGGTCACAGTGACCTAAATTTGGTACACGACACATCGTCTTCCCATGATGCATCCACACACCAAGTTTGATAATCCTATGTGCTACAGTACAAAAGTTCTGCTCTGGACACGGTTTTACTATCATAAAGGTCAAAGGTCAAAGTCAAGGTCACAGTGACCTAAATTTGGTAAGTGACACATCGTCTTCCTATGATGCATCCACACACCAAAATTGATTATCCTAGGTGCTTCTGTACAAAAGTTCTGCTCCGGACACGATTTTACTATCATAAAGGTCAAAGGTCAAAGTCAAGGTCACAGTGACCTAAATTTGGTACGCCACACATCGTCATTCCATTATGCATCCACACACCAAGTTTGATAATCCTAGGTGCTACGGTACAAAAGTTCTGCTCCAGACACGGTTTTACTATCATTAAAGTCAAAGGTCAAAGTCAAGGTCACAGTGACCTAAATTTGGTACACGACACATCGTCTTCCCATGATGCATCCACACACCAAGTTTGATAATCCTAGGTGCTTCTGTAGAAAAGTTCTGCTCTGGACATGGTTTTACTATCATAAAGGTCAAAGGTCAAAGTCAAGGTCACAGTGACCTAAATTTGGTATGCGACACATCGTCTTCTGATGATGCATCCACACACCAAGTTTGATAATCCTAGGTGCTACGGTACAAAAGTTATGCTCCGGACACGAAATGCACATGGTTTTTTTATCATGAAGGTCAAAGGTCAAAGTCAAGGTCACAGTGACCTAAATTTGGTACGAGACACATCGTCTTCCCATGATGCATCCACACACCAAGTTTGATAATCCTAGGTGCTACGGTACAAAAGTTCTGCTCCGGACACGAAAGGGGACGGACAGACAGACGGACAGACATGGTGATTCCTATATACCCCCCCAAACTTCGTTTGCGGGGGTATAATGACCATCATGTTACTATGCCTAGTTCATATCAACTTGATGTATAAAACGGTTTTCAAGAAGTAATAATTTAAAAGAAGTAATAATTTAAAACATTGTCCAATATGGTCCTATGGTAAACTACATGTATGTTCCCCGACATCAAGGCACTTTACCTGTGGAGGCAGTGATAAAAAAGTCAACATTTCACTATATACATGTGTATCTATATTACTTCAACTTTGATTTATTCATTTTTCCTGATATTTAAATGAAACTGGGAATATGCAATTGGAACATCAATATAAACATCATATCCGAATTTCAAGATCATAGTTATTATAACAACGAATATATTGCAATTTAAAATATCGATTTTTTACATAAATTATATCTACAAACATCAATCACGTCACCTCCTTTATTGGGGGTGTAAGATTAAATTCGACATATCTGATTGGTCAATTCAGCTTTGTGATGTCACGACCGGTAAGAGAATGGTAGGCATCTTGAATGTTTTTGAAATGTACGACAAAATGTATAAAATTACAAAAATTTGACATACAAAGAGCAATCACCCCTAAATTTAGATTTTATTTTAAAAAATTCTAGGTGGGTAGATCTAGGTATGTTGAACAATTTTACAATTAAAGTTGACTTTTATCCATTACAGTTTTTCTAATAAAAAATAAAATATATTAAGGTTTTGAAAATTTTATAGAAAAAGGGCAATAACTCAAAGACTGGTCTCATATTTCATCAAAATTGCAGGGCAGGTAGATCTTCCCAACCTGATCATTTTCCAACCATGTCAGATTTTGTTTTTAATTGTAATGCTCTTTTGACTTATTTGCAAAAAACAGCAATTTACCCCCTATGTTCTATTTTTAGCAACAGTGGCCATGTTGTTTGGTCTTTTGACCAACAGAACACAATTTTGTACTGCATACCCTGGTGAAACTTCAGTTAAAAGTTTAGTTACAATTGGTTCAGCAGTTTCAGAGGAGAAGATTTTTCAATCTGTTGATGGAAGCAAAGTGATGGCAAAATCTCACATGGCCTATCAGGCCAGGTGAGCTAAAAATAAACTTGTACATGTATATTATAATTAACTAAGCTATAAATGCTATTCTAGAATTAATTGTATGGGGGGAGGTCCGAAGGCACTTTTAAAAGGGACCCACCATGCATAAAATTTTAATTTGTTTTTTCTATGTGTTTCTAAAGAGCAAGTTTCCAATATACCAACAACCCATCAAATTTTTATTAAACTGCCTTCACTCCCCCTCACAATTATTTCTGGAACAGCCCTTAATCTATTTCATTCTAACTCATAATTAACACCTTTATTTCCAGTTCCGTAGTATGCTCCAAGGACAACCAGGTCAGCTGAATCAGCCATGGTTCCTTCTTGTAAATAATCTTTCTTTACTTTTAACCAATGCCTTTTTCCTGGTTCATAGTTACTCTGTTTAATATGAAAATTTGATAATCATTCTATTTTTTTGTACCATATACATTTACATGTAAATTTGAAAAGTAAAAACATTAATAATCAACTGTTACAAACTTTGCCTCATTATGGCATCATAGTAACCTAAGTTTGCTTTGGTGCTGACATACCATTTCAGATGCATTACCAAAAAGTTGCAATCCTTGTTGTGCCAAGCATAACCCCACTTATATTCAATTTTCAAGGTTCCATCAAAAGTTGATATCTTTGAGCAACAAAAAAAAAACAACTAACAATCTAAATAAGCAGGATACCAAATTTTAAAAGAATCCCTAAAGGCAGAGCAGAGAATTTTGTGACAAAAAAAAAAAGGAAAAAAAAAGAAACAGACTTGAAAAGGGGAGACAAAGTACAACCCATCATACCAAAGCTTCAAACCAAAAATCAAATCGTTACTACATTTTTTGTATATACACAAACTGGGAAATCCTTGACAAAAATTTTCAATATATTGCTACAAGGGAAAAGTCAAAGTTATCGGCAAACAGGAAGTAGACAAGTGAGGGACATGAAAAGAAGACCCACTGAACAACTCATTATACTAAAGCTTCAGACCAAATATCAAATCATTACTGCATACACAAGCTGAGAAATCTTTGACGAAAACTTTCAATATATGGCTATAAGGGAAAAATAAAAGTAATTGGTAAACAGGGAGCATATAAGTGACAGACTTGTAAAATAAGGCATAGTACAACTCATCATGCAAAAGCCTCAGAACAAATTTCATATCAAAACTGCATACACAAGTTGAGAAATTCTTGAGGAAAATTTATCAGACGTACAGATGTATGTTCAGAAAAGGGTAAAACTTAATGCCCACGTCGCCTATTGGCGGGGCATAAAAAATTAAATATAATGACAAATACAATCAAAACTCATAAAGGTTATACTCAAGTTATCATCCGGAAACCAAAATTTTATTGAAATTTTAGTCTATTTTAAGCAACTGTGACCTTGACCTTTGGGGTACCAACCTGGAAATCGATAGGGTTCTGTCTTGGGTGATAAGCAAGCATGTGACCAAGTTTGGTTTAATCCTATGTAGTATACTCAAGTTATTATCCGGAAACCAAAATTTTATTGAAATTTTAGTCTATTTTTAGCAACTGTGACCTTGACCTTGGGGGTACCAACCGGGAAATCTATAGGGTACCGTCTTGGGTGATAAGTAAGCATGTGACCAAGTTTGGTTTTGATCTGATGCAGGATACTCAAGTTATCATCCGGAAACCAAAAAAATGGATGTACGGACGTATGGACGTACGTACGGACGGACGTACGGATCAGGGTAAACCTTAATGCCCCCGACCGCCTAGCGGCGGGGGCATAAAAAATATTATTCCTCTTTGAGTTGTAGTATCCCAGATCTGGACTCGTACAAAAACTTTAAACTAGGTCACTTGTGCATGAAATGTAGGTCAAAGTGACCTTATTTTAATCTACAGCTTCCTTACTTTACAAGACACATCTACATACAAAATATTATTCCTTTTTGAGTTGTAGTATCCCAGATCTGGACACTTACAAAAACTTAAACCTAAGTCACTCATGCATGAAACGTAGGTCAAAGTGACCAATTCTTATCTGGAGCTTCATTACTTTATGAGACGCTTATACATACAAAATATTATTCCTCTACAAATTGTAGTATCCCAAATCTGGACTCTTACAAAAACTTTTACATGAGTCACTCATGCATGAAATGTAGGTCAAATCTATCTATTCTATATATCAACTTTAAGTACTATTCAAGATGCATCCATGGACAAAACCTTGTCCATCTTTGACTTGTTATTCAAAAGATATATGGTCTAAACTTTGAATGGACAGAAAAACAAACAAACGGACGAACAGGTGAAATGCTATATTTTCTCCAAACTTTGTTGGGCGAGGGGACAATGTAAGGTAACCAAGCAGAAAATGTAGGTCAAAAATACCTGATTTTCTTAGAAGCTATCAGTCAACTCAAGATGCACCTGCCTGCAATGTTTGATGACCTACTTTGTTCAGTTACAGTTATTACATCTAACTGCAGTGCAGATGTACACATAGAAGGGATATCTCATGTACCCCAATAGTCCTGATCATCTTTGTTGAAACAAAATTAAAAGTCCCTAAAATCCTTGTTTTGGGAGATTTAACATTAAGGGGCATAAAAAATTAGCTTTTGCGCAATATTGTAGGCAGTTTAGCTTTATTATCCTGCACTTTTCTGAAGAAAATACGGGATACCCTTTTTGATCACGTCAGTCTGTCTGACCGTCCGTCTCGTCCGTTAGATGAACCTTGTCAGTGGACATTCTTCCTCATTTTTGGATTAATAGGTTTAATTTTGTTATAGAATTGTTACATATAGTCTGCAGATGCACAATAAGCTTTTGGATTTTTCATATTGGTCTTGGTGTAAACAAGAGGCTCCAAGATGTAGATTTTGACAAATGTGAGCTTGTCAGTGGAACTCCTCCTACATTTTTGAATTTATAGATTTAATTTTGTTATAGAATTATTGTGTATTGTCTGCAGATGTGCAATAAGCTTTTGGATTTTTAATATTGGTCTTGGTGCAAACAAGAGACCCCAAGATGTCCATCTTGACACATGTGAGCTTGTCGGTGGAACTCTGTTTTCTGTGTTAAACAGGGAAGTGCGGGGATGGGCATCATTTCTAATGGCACCACTTCTAGTTGGTTTTGGGTTCATTATATCATCAAAGTTTACCAGAAATCTTTTTCAGTTCACAGAAGGGACACTATATACGAATATAAACTCTTACTTTTATATCTTTTAGTACTAGTCCTTCCAATCCTTGTCTAAACACATCATTCATCATATCTTGTAAATCATCAGGGTCCTGTAAGAAGATTTTCTATTCTATACTGGTTGTAAAACATGCTTTTTTAAATTCACTAAGCAACAACAGTTATACAATTTCCTATTATTTGTAAATGGTGGTTTACAGTGTGATATGACCCATGTTAAATCCATGCAAGGGAACTCATCTGGGGCAAGTAAATGACCAACTTAATTACTGTGTAAGTGGTTATTTTCACAGTCCGCAAATTTCATGATTTCTTTCAAAAAAAGTCTGATTTTATTTTTGCAGGACTTAAATATTGGCAAATGGTTATCATATTTGCTGTATAAAGTCTCATATAAATTATTTTTAGGACATCAGAATAACCGGGAATAAAGGGAAAATTAGTTCCGCCCAAAAATAACCACTTATGGCCAAATAAAAAGAGAGCTTAGCTTCTCAGGCCCCGCCGCGTCCCCTGAAATGGCCCTGCATTTCTGCCTTTTTACCTCCCGTAAATCCGGATTTTTTTCATGTCCGTCCGGCATCAGTTTCCGGTTACAAAAATCACATGAGCGTTTGGAAGGAAGGTGAAAAACGTGGTTCAAGCAGCTTTTTATTGACAATGATCAATGTAAAAATGGCTACCAATGAAAACAACAAGAATTTTCTTGCAAAATTTCCCACTCCAGGAATGTTTTAAAGAGGTTGAACATGTAAAAAAAATAAAAAGCTTCTGCCATGCCACGTTCCTTTTTGAAAAAATGTGCCTGAGAATCTAATGATTATTTTTACATGGCCTTTAGGGTAGTTGATTTTTGAACTATTGTTACCATGACTACAAGTCACAATGTAGAGTACACTCAAATAACAGCAACAGGTCTCACAAAGAATGGGTTTCAAGAAATTTCTGTTTGTACTTTATGAAAGAATTTTTCATAAGAAATCTATAGAAAAACATGTTCACTAGACCGTGAAAATGAGGTCAAGGACAAAAGCAAAATAGCAGGCTGTCATGTTGCATCACAGACCAACCCACATACCAAATATTATTGACCTATCATTAATAGATACTAGGAAACTTAACATGCTCACTGGACCATGAAATTGAGGTCATACACAAAAACCATATAACAGGCCATCTTGTACTTCTCGAGACCAACCCACATACCAAATATCATTGACACTAGTTACTGAGAAACTGATCTAATCAGAAAAATTTCACATCATCACTAGACCATAAAATTCAGGTCATGGATGAAAACTATATAACACACTGTCATGAACTACCCAATATCAATCTACATACCACACATCATTATCCTACCTCTAACAGATACACAGAAACTAAACTAATCACAAAAACTTAACATGTTATCGGAAAATGAAATTGAGGTCACAGACAAAAGTCATATAGTAGACTATCATGTACTACTCAAGGCTAACCTATGTACCAAATATCATTGACTTACAGTTACTGAGAAAAAGACCTAATCACAAAAACTTAACATGAAAGTTTTAGCTGCCACTGTCGACGTCATACTTTGTATGCATGTCTCGCTTTCCACATCTTTCATAGCGGGTGAGACAAAAAACTGCATCAAAATCAGACTAAAAATAATAAAGATTTTTGAACTTTCCCCCCTTCGGACCCATTAACCTCATGAACAGTACAGGCTACATGAAATCTGTTGCATAATTCAGATTGGAAATTTCCTCAGGTCCACACTAAAAGAAACCCTATCAAAACAAGAGGCTCTGAAGAGCCTGTAAAGCTCACCTGGGCCATGGCTGACATAGAGAGATGAATGGCATTACCAATAAGGTCCAGAGTTTAAGCTATGTTCACTGCTAGAAGCAACCATGGATCGGAATTTCAAAATTTAGCAGAATTAATTTTTTTCTAAAATTTCAGTTTTCTTGTTTGGTGTCAATGGCAACTGAAAGCACCATCATCCTTTATAACCTATATCAGACCCCCCTTAAAAATATTGGGGCAGGGGTTCCCCTTATAATCTATAAAATACATATTGCTGAAATAAAATACATTTTGAGCCCCCTTTAAAAAAAAATTGGGCACAGGTTGCCCTCATCATCTAGTTTATACATATTGCTGAAACTGTAAATGAAATATGTAGTGGCATACATTTTTCTAGAATTTCACTTTTCTTGTCTGGTTACCATGGCAACTAAGAACTCCCCCATCCATTACAACCTATATCAAACCACAATTAAAAAAAAAATTGGGCAGGGGTTCCCCCTTATATTCAAAGTAATACATATTGCTGAAATCAAAGCATTCAGAGACCCCTTAAAAAGGAAAGTGGTAAAGATTGTCCTCATAAATTGCTGTAATTATAACATATTTGAAAAGAAAATCAAGTTTATAACCTCCCTTAGTTTAATAATCTCCCTTTTTAAATTTTCACTTTTCATTATATCTTTATCTTAAAATTAAATACACTCCCTAAAAAGTGTGTTGATGTACATAATTAGAACTATTTAATATATATATAGTACAAGTTCTAGTAATAAAAAGAATATTTCTGTATGAACAATAAAATTTTGTAGCTATTTTGTTATCAAATCATTTAAGGCTTGAATGTGTTTCAACATTTAACCATAGGGGTACCCTACTGGCCACCACCTTGTACTGTAAGGACATAAGGACATTTTTTGGACAAAACCATCTAACCACAATTGTGACAAAGTTTGGCTCTATAATTGCACTTGACTAGTAGTTTCTGAGCAGATCTTTGAATTTATTTTCCATAGTGTCCAATTTAAACTATATTACCTGCCGGCGGCCATCTTAGATGAGGTATGGACCTGTCGGATACCTTTTTAGAAAGGAATCATCTAAGGACCATTGATACTAAGTTTGGTTCTAATTTGACTAGTAGTTTCTGAGAAGATCTTTGAATGTGTTTTCCATAAGGTCAAATGTTAACTATGTTCCAGCTGGCAGCCAACTTGGATGAGGTATGGACCTGTCAGATACCTTTTTTTTCGGAAGGGACCATCAAACGACCATTGTGACTAAGTTTGATTCTAAATGGATTAGCAGTTTCTGAGAAGAAGATATTTGATTGTGTTTACCCATAGGGTCAAATGTAAAAACTATATTCCCCGCTGTTGGCCATCTTGGATGAGGTACAGATCTGTCGGATATATTTTTTTGGAAGGGACCACCTAAGGACCACTGTGACTAAGTTTGGTACTAATTGGACAAGCAGTTTCTGAGAAGAAGATCTTTGAATGTGTTTCCCATAGGGGCCAATGTTAAAACTATGTTCCCTACTGGCAGCCATCTTGGATGAGGTACAGCCCTGCCAGATACCTTTTTTGGAAAGGACCATCTTAGGACCATTGTGACTTTGTTTGGTTCTAATTGGACTAGTAGTTTCTGAGAAGTAGATCTTTGAATGTGTTTTCCAATAGGGTCCAATGTTAAACTATGTTCCTCATTTGCAGCCATCTTGAATGAGGTATAGAGCTGTTGGATACCTTTTTTTGGAAGGGACCATCTAAGGACTATTGTGACTAAATTTGGTTCCAATTGGCTCAGTGGTTTCAGAGAAAAAGATTTTTGAATGAAAAGTTTACGACCGACATGGACAGACGATGGACGCCTAGTGATGGCAAAAGCTCACCCTGGCATAGCCAGGTGAGCTAAAAAGTATTTAATATTCTACTGATCAATACATGAGAACATTCAATCGACCTTTGGCCTTTTTTTTAATGGCCGAGGCCATAATACCCAAAAGCAATCCCAACCTTCCTTTTGTTCCAAGGAACATTATTTCAAAATTTCATGAGGATATGTTAACTGGAACTAAAGTTATTCAGAAGAAACAACAAAGGTCTCTGCAGAAACACACAATGCCAATACCATTACTAGACCTCAATCTTTTTGCAGTCGTATAAAAGCTATCTAACTTGTTCAGAGCTTCCAATCAATTCATACTTATATTGTAAACATGATGTGCGTTTCTTAACATAGATTACTCTAATCTCAGAACATTACTCCATTTTTTCATTAAACTTCAGGCGAACATTATTCTGTGACTTTTTTTCATTAATTTTGTCTCTGAGAACAATATTCTGTTCTTTCTTTACCTTCATTAGTTTCATCTCTGGAGAATATTCTGTTCTTTATTTACCTTGATTAGTTTCATCTGTGAGAACAATATTGTGTTATTTATTTACTTTGATAAATTTCATCTCTGAGAACATTATTCTGTTTGGTAATTTACCTTGATTAATTTCATCTCAGAAAACATAATTCTGTTCTTTATTTCTTTCATTTCATCACTTAAAACTTTACGTCTTTCTTTAATAGGCCTTCAAATAAAACACAACATATCATCAGCACAGATGTCAATTTGTCTTTTCTTAATAAATATCTAACATGAATCTTGTAAAATATAAAATGAAATATTTTAATTGATAATAATATTTTCTTCACTTTTTTATGAAACTCTAGAATTAAGTAAATTGTCCAGGAAAACATCTTTTCTAAATCACAAATTCTTCGAGAGAATTAAGGTAGATAGACAGTAATATTCATTTCCATGAGATTTTGTTGTAAGTCGGCACAATTGAAGGATATATCCTACTTAACCGAAATTTGTAATAAAAACTATGGGTCACCATGCTTGCTTTTTCAAGAATTGAGATCAAAGTTTGCTCATTTTTAGCAATTTTTTCACCTAAATTTACAAAGAATGCTCGGGGAAAATATGGAAAGATAATTAGCTTAATAGAAATGAACTTTTTCTCCACGAGAATTTGATGTATTTTTGTGAAAAGATAGTTTCTGATGTAATTTATTGGTAACAATAAAAAAATGTCTATGTCACCATGCTTTTAACGGAGATATTTTACAAAGATTCCAGATTAAACATTTACGGGAAAAGGGAGTTAATTCGCGGCAAAGTAAACGAAATATGACATTTCACATCTGTCATTCAATTATGACGTCACAAAGGAAAAGCCGTCAAATTACTGTTCCGGCCCAAAAAATCAAACCTACCCCGTATCCGACTCTTTATTTTTCTAATGCGCGATTGAATTGCGCAGCGCAACAGTGTCGATCTACCTTAAAGGTAATACAGTAAATGTACCTGACATAAAATCAACAGTAGCTTAAGGTAAATTGGGGTGTCCAAAAATGCCCATCTAATTGAAGTTGGAGGTAAAATGTTGTCAAAATGACTTTGTATAATAAATAAAATAAAATCAGCATAATTTAAGCCTAATATGCAAATATATCATTTTTTGAACAACTGTTGTTGAATTAAGGGAGATAATTATATAGAAATAATAAGGGAAAAATAACATTATCATGATGTTTCAAAAATATGATTGGTGACCCCTGTTTTTTATTTCACATTTCCAAAGTTAGTTTTTTAATTATTATATACTATAACTAATCTGAGATTCTGATTATCGAAAAATATTCAACGAATGATTGAATAACGCAGTAATTCAAGATACGTGCAACACATGAGTGAATTACAGTGTTTACAATCATGAGTTGTGTATTGATTTAGTGATGGGTTGTGTATTGATGCTTGGTGATGGGTTGTGTATTGATGCTTGGTTGTGGGTTGTGTACTGATGCTTGGTTGTAGGTAATGTATTGATGCTTAGTTGTGGGTTGTGTACTGATGCTTGGTGATGGGTTGTGTATTGATGCTTGGTGATGGGTTGTGTATTGATGCTTGGTTGTGGATTGTGTATTGATGCTTGGTTGTGGGTTGTGTATTGATGCTTGGTTGTGGGTTGTTTATTGATGCTTGGTTGTGGGTAATGTATTGACGCTTGGCTGTGGGTTGTGTACTTATGCTTGGTGATGGGTTGTGTATTGATGCTTGGTGATCAGTTGAGTATTGATGCTTGGTTGTGGGTTGAGTATTGATGCTTGGTGATGGGTTGTGTATTGATGCTTGGTGATGGGTTGTGTATTGATGCTTGGTGATGGGTTGTTTATTGATGCTTTGTTGTGGGTTGTGTATTGATGCTTGTTGATGGGTTGTGTATTGATGCTTGGTGATGGGTTGTGTATCCATTTTGATTGTTTTACAAATAAGACCACTTACTTATGCATAATATTTTCTCCATTCAGATGTAAACAGTCAAATACATATAAACAAACTTGAGCATCTTGGAATTTGGCTTTCTGAAATTAATAATTTTAATACAATGAAAAAGGTCTTCATTAAAAGAGTTGTCAATTAGCAGAAATAAATTACTTTTATTTCATGGGTAAGAATTATCAACAAAAACAAATAAAGGGATGTTGAGTAAATGTACATAGGACAAAATCCCTATAAACACATGGTAAAATTTGTAGAAAAAAGTAAGATGCAAAATGAAAGTAAAAAAGGCACAAAGTCAGTAAACAGAAGTGGTGATCCACTATGGCTGAAAAGGAGAGAATAGTATAGGACCCCATACTGATGCACCATACCAAATATCAAGTGGCTGTCATGTGTAGTTGCTGAGAAAAATGTGACCAAAAACTTTAAAAGTAAGAATTTTGAAAATGAAAGTAAAAAAGGTACAAAGTCAGTAAACAGAAAATGGTGATTCAATATGGCCGAAAAGAGAAGGTGCAGTATAGGACCCCATACTGATGCACAATACCAAATATCAAGTGGCTGTCATGTGTAGTTACTAAGAATAATGCGACGAAAAGGTCATAATTTTGAAAATGAAAGTAAAAAAGGTACAAAGTTAGGAAACAGGAAGTGGAGATTTGATATGGCCAAAAAGGGGAGGCGCAGTATAGGACCCCATACTGATGCACCATACCGAATATCAAGTGGCTGTCATGTGTAGTTGCTGAGAAAAATGTGACGAAAAAGTACGAATTTTGAAAATGAAAGTAAACTAGAGGCTCTCAAGAGCCTGTATAGCTCACCTGGTCCATAACTGGCATAAACTGCAGCCTAAATTACTCATTTTCTAGAAGTTTCAAAGGAGAAAATCTTTGAACGTGTTTTCCTCATAGGGTCCAATGTTAAACAATGGTCCCCGTTGGCGGCCATCTTGGATGAGGTGCAGACTTGTCACATAATTTTTTAAGAAGACCATTAAAGGCCTATTGTGACCAAGTTTGATTCCAACTGACCAAGTAGTTTCAGAGAAGAATGTCTTTGAATGTGTTTTTCCCATAGGGTCCAATGTTAAACAATGTCCTCCACTGGCGGCCATCTTGCAATACATGCATACTTACCAGACACACTCTTCGATAGGTATCGACTATGGACAGTTGTCACCAATTGGGCAAGAAGATTCAGCAGTTTCCACGTTAATTCAAAGCCCCACTATCCATTACAACCCATTTCAGACCATCATTCAAGAAAAAATTTGGGCAGGGGTTCCCCTTTTAATTCAGATAATGCATATTGCTGAAATCAAAACATTCCAACTCCCCGTTTCCATAAAAAAATTTTGGCAGGGGTTCCCCTTTATAATCTAGTTTAAACATATTTCTTATATTGTGAAGAAAACTATGAAGCACAATACGACAATCAAGCTTATATTGTAAGTTATACAGTTGAACTTCAGTCTCTCAAACTTTGGTAGCTAGAACACCACCAATATCTTGAACTGTATTTAAAAGTCTGAATATGTTTTACTATATTTCTTTGTTTGGCTTTTTTGACAAAAAACATTCTTGTTAAGGACCACTTTCGACACCAGTTTTGAAGTCAAAACATCATTTTGTAAATGGTGGGCAATGACAATTTTCAACATCAGTTTTGAAGTCACAACATCAATATCTATTTGGAAACCAAATTTCATTGAAATCGGGAAATGTTGAATTTTCCCGCCTTTTTTGGCGGCCATTTTGAAAATGGCATTCGACGAACAATTTTTAACATCGGTTTTGAAGTTGCGACATCAAAACCTATTTGGAAACCATATTTCATTGAAATCAGACAACGCTGATTTTTTACGCCTTTCTTGGCAGCCATTTTGAAAATGGCGGTCAAAAAACAATTTTCAACACTGGTTTTGAAGTCGCAACATCAATATCTATTTGGAAACCAAATTTTATTGAAATTGAACAATGTTGAATTTTCCCCCTTTTTTTTGGCGGCCATCTTGAAAATGGCAGTCAAAGAACGGTTTTCAACACCACTTTTGAAGTCAGCACAGTATGGCAAACATTTTATCAATTTACACTTAACTTTCATCTTCTATCGTTTTGGAAATAAAAGACGAAAAATATGAAAATTTTGAAAATTCTGTGAAAAAAGTGCAGTAACTCCTACAAGGGTTTTTGGATTTTCTAAAAATTTTCAGGGTGGGGAGATCTTGATATGCTGAACATTTTTGCAATTTTAAGTTGACCTCTATCTGCTATAGTTTCTTTGATAAAAAATAAAAAATAATAACATTTTGAAAAATTTCTGGAAAAAGGGCAATAACTCCAAAACTGGTCATCAGATTTTCTTCAAAATTGCAGGGCGGGTAGATCTTGCCATGCTGATCACTTTTACGTCGTGTCAGATTTTGGATATCTGTAACGGTTTTCGAGTTATTTGCCAAAAACAGCAATTTACCCCTATGTGCTATTTTTAGTAACGGCAGCCATGTTGTTTGGTCCTCTGACTAATCGAACACAATTTTGAATCTAGATACCCTGGTAATGATTCAGACCAAGTTTGGTTAAAATTGGCCTAGTGGTTTCAGAGGAGAAGATTTTTGAAAAAGTTTACGACGGACGGACGGACGACGACGGACGACAAGTGATGGCAATAGCTCACATGGCCTTTAAGGCCAGGTGAGCTAAAAAGGTACAAAGTCAGTAAACAGGAAGTGGTGATTTGATATGGCCAAAAAGGGGAGGTGCAGTATAGGACCCCATACTGATGCACCATACCGAATATCAAGTGGCTGTCATGTGTAGTTGCTGAGAAAAATGTGACGAAAAAGTAAGAATTTTGAAAATGAAAGTAAAAAGGTACAAAGTCTGTAAACAGGAAATGGTGATTCAATATGGCCGAAAAGAGAAGGTGCAATGTAGGACCCCATACTGATGCAAAATGCCGAATATCAATTGGCTGTCATGTGTTGTTACTAAGAATAATGGGACGAAAAAGTCATAATTTTGAAAATGAAAGTAAATAAAGGGCTACACAAAGCGTAGCATGATACGACTGCAGCATGTCGTCCACTGAAATTTGAAAAAGTGTAATTTAAAGTAAGTATGGACATAGGAAAAAGCTTTACACAATAATTAGATGGACACAATAAGGAGACTGACCCAGTAATTAGCTGGACACAAACTAGGTAAAATAGAAATTAGCCCTTATAACTCCTCATGATTCCTCTTTGAACGTTTATAGCTCAGAAACAGTAAGAGCTACGCCCAATCCATGGACATACTACTGAAAGCTTATATCAAGAGGAATCCAAAGAAAAAAATCCCATCAAAATCTGATCAAAAATAAAATTGCATATTATTATGAAAAAAATGCAATTTTGGCCCCTTAGACCCCTATAGCTAGGAAACAATAAGACTTAGCCAAATCAGTTGACATTCTACTGAAACCTTATATCCAGAGGAATCGAAAGAAAAAAATCCCATCGAAATGCAATGAAAAATAAAAATTTCAGGCAATCTGCAAATTTGCAGTTGTGGCCCCTTTGAACCCTTATCGCTCGGAAACAGTAAGAACTACGCCAAATCCGTTGACATTCTACTGAAAGCTTACATCAAGAGGAATCCAAAGAAAAAAATCCCATCGAAATCCGATCAAAAAAATTTTTTTAGGTTATCTGTAAATTTACGATTTTTAGCCCCTTCGGCCCCTCATAGCTCGGAAGTGATCAGAGCTATGTCAAATCTGTTGACATATTACTGAAAGCATACATCAAGAGTAATCCAAAGAAAAAAAACAATCGAAATCCGATGAAAAATAAAAATTTTAGGTTATCTGTAAATTTACAATTTTGGCCCCCTTCGGCCCCTCAAAGCTGGGTAAGGAAAAAAGTTACCAAAAATCTAATAGTAGAGTGCTATGATAATTTTTCATAAGGTAACCTTTGGAAAAAAATTGCATAAAAATCGGACTGAAAATTAAAAAAATGAAATTTTTGAAATTTGCAACTTTTGGGCCCCATCTATCTCGTGAATGGTACATGCCACGTGAAATCCGTTGGCATACTCCAGAGTGGAAATTTTCTAAAGAGTTTACTGAAAGAAACCCCATCAAAATCCGATATATAATAAAGATTCTACAATCAAATATGTGAAAACCACAAATTTAACCCCTTTTGGCCTCTTTTTCTAAAACGAGCGAGGCCCGGAACATAAAATTATAGCCTGGGCTAAAGCATGTGCCAAAAAACATCATACTAAAATTTGCAAATGATCTGTTCACTGGAACCAAAGTTATGCTGTCCACAGACACAAAAATACCCAATTTTACCCCTTTTTCTGAAATGAGGGGGACCACAAACCCGAAATTAAAACCCGGTGTTATATGGTATTTTGACCCGTGCGGTAAATCTACCCGCAGGTCACTTTTCCGCATGGGATTTTGACCCACAGGTCACTTTACAGCCAGTTTTTTTATCCCCCCATTGAAAAATGACCTACCCTTATTTCCATGAATAAATTATAACATCTATCTTGTTTTAAAGGGTAGATCAATTTTCCATGGGGGTAGGTCAATATACCATAGCTTCTTAAAAAAGGTCAGAGACCTGCAAAACTGTCTAAATGTATACAGAAATGTACCAGAGTCATAATTCATACAAAATAAAAGCAAATTTTTATATTTAATACCTAGAACTGACCCTGAGTAGGGGGTAGGTCAATTTCCCATGGAGGGTAGGTCAAAATACCATGGCTTGTTGAAATATGATTTACAACCTGCAAATTATAACATCTATCTTGTTTTAAAGGGTAGGTCAATTTCCCATAGGGGTAGGTCAATATACCATAGCTTCTTAAAAAAGGTCAGAGACCTGCAAAACAGTCTAAATGTATACAGAAGTGTACCAGAGTCATAATTCATACAAAATAAAAGCAAATTTTTATATTTAATACCTAGAACTGACCCTGGGTAGGTCAATTTCCCATGGAGGTAGGTCAAAATACCATGGCTTGATGAAATAGGATTTACAACTTGCAAAACAGTCTAAATGTATACAGAACTATGCCAGTGTGATAATTCATACAAAATAAAGGCATATTTTTGTCTCGCCAGCGACGAAAGTTGCTGAAAGCGAGACATAGGTATTACTTTCTGGCGGCTACGGCGGCGTTGTAAACTTTTTCTAAAACCTTAATAGCTTTTAAACTGTAATGGATGCACAGATCATCTTTGGTCCACAGATGCCCCAGGTTACGAGCTTTCCAGCATCACATGTTTCAGATTACCTTGACCTTGTCTTCATGGTTCAATGACTCCATGAAAATTGGTGTAAACACATTTTATTAATAAATTCAAACATATAACACCACATATACAATTTACAAAAAATAAATTTGAATCCATTAATGGGATTCAGAAACAAGTCGTTAGACTTATATTAATCTGTTTCCATGGTTTCACATTCAAGTCCTTTTCTCTGTATTTATAATGCATAGATCTGTTATATTTAGTGTATTGATGCATCTTAGTGGGTACATGCCAGTCTGCCACTTGTCAAGTGACATTGACCTCATTTGCACGGTTCAGTGACTTTGTAAATATTGCGACATAGTTTTACATTCAAGTCAATTTCTTAGCCATTGTAATGTGTAGAGATACCATATTTGGTGTTATGCTTCATTTTAATGAGTACATACCAGTCTAACACCTATCAAGTTACCTTGACCTCAATTTCATGGTTCAGTGACTTTGTTATTATATTTACATTTATGTCCAATTCTCAGCTATTAAAGATCCTAGACTCTTCATATTAGGTTTATTGTTACATACTAATGGGTAGATGCCAGTCTGACACTTGTCAAGTAACCTTTGACCTTCATTTCATGGTCCAGTGACTTTGTTAAATTTTTACATTGATGTCCATTTCTCAGCAATTAAAGAAGCTAGACTCTCCATATTAGGTTTATTGTTACATATTAAAGGATAAATGCCAGTCTGACACCTGTCAAGTAACCTTGACCTTAATTTCATGGTCCAGTGACTTTGATAATTTTTTACATCAATGTCTATTTCTCAGCAATTAAAGAAGCTAGACTCTCCATATTAGGTTTATTGTTACATATTAAAGGATAAATGCTAGTCTGACACCTGTCCAGTAACCTTGACCTTGATTTCATGGTCCAGTGACTTTGATAATTTTTTACATTGATGTCCATTTCTAAGCAATTAAAGAAGCTAGACTCTCCATATTAGGTTTATTGTTACATATTAATTGGTATATGCCAGACTGGGACTTTTCAAGTAACCTTGACCTTAATTTCATGCTCCAGTGACTTTGTTAAATTTTTACATTGATGTCCATTTCTCAGCAATTAAAAAAACCAAGACTCTCCATATTAAGTTTATCTTAAAGTTGAATCAGGCATTAATTTTCTTGACCTTCTGTATTAGGTTTATCATGTGTAAATGATAATGTTTATATTCTGAAGAGACGTTTCTGTGTCTACACTTGTTTATATTTAATACAGAGAACTGACCCTGAGTAGGGGGTAGGTCAATTTCCCGTGGGGGTAGGTCAAAATACCATGGCTTGATGAAATATGATTTACAACTTGCAAAACAGTCTAAATGTATACGGAAGTGAACCAGAGTGATAATTCATACAAAATAAAAAGGCACTTTTTTATATTTAATACAGATAACTGACCCTGAGTAGGGGGTTGGTCAATTTCCCATGGGGGTAGGTCAAAATACCATTTCTTGATGAAATATGATTTACATCCTACAAAACAGTCTCAATGTATACAGAAGTGAAAGAGAGTGATAATTCATACAAATAAAGGCATATTTCTATATTTAATACAGAGAACTGACCCTGAGTAGGGGGTAGGTCAATTTTCCATGGGGGTAGGTCAAAATACCATGGCTTGATGAAATATGATTTACATCCTGCATAACAGTCTCAATGTTTACAGAATTGAAAGAGAATGATAATTCATACAAATTAAAAGCATTTTTATATATATAATACAGAGAACTGACCCCGAGTAAGGGGTAGGTCAATTTCCCATTGGGGGTAGGTCAAAATACCATGGCTTGTTGAAATATGAATTACAACCTGCAGAACAGTCTAAATGTATACAGAACTGTGCAAGTGTGATAATTCATACAAAATAAAGGCTTTTTTTTATATTATTCTGAGAACTGACCCTGAGTAGGGGGGGGGAGGTCAATTTCCCATGGGGGTAGGTCAAAATACCATGGCTTGTTGAAATATGATTTACAACTTGCATAATAGTCTAAATATTTACAGAGGTGAACCAGAGTGATAATTCATACAAAATTAAGGAATATTTTTATTTCATACCAAAAACTGACCCGGAGTAGCAGTAGTAACCCTTTGTTTTTATTTGTCCTGTTAACTGTAAGCATGAAGCATACAGATAAATGAATTTCTATATGTATGTCACTGAAGGAGAACTATAACAAATTTTACGCAAAAAGGAGAAGTATTTTTACCATAAATGGCCTTTGAAAATCATGTTAATTTAGAGATAAAAAATGTTACACTCCTGACATGTTTTTCACCCACAGTAAAACACCTGTAAAAATTATTTTTCATTTATTTTTCCATGGTTAAATACATTGAAACGTTACTCAAAATTGTCCATTTACAAAGGCACAGTGACAGGTTTTGACAGTCATAAACCAAAATTGTGTTACACTCCTGACTCATGTACATTCATTAATTTAAATCAAAATATTTCAGCATTCGTGTTTACAACAATTAGTAAGATTATTGGAAAATGAAAGCAAAACATTTTTCTACCTTCCAAATGAATTAATTGGTATATAATGGTTGATTTTATTAATTTTTCTTTTTTTTTCTTCTGCTAAGATGAAAAAGGACTATTTTTCCACAAAATCTTCTTATTTATTTATCATTAAATGACATAAATACCAATTTTCACATTGAGAAATGCTACAAAGTTGATGTAAATAACTACATATTAAGAAATATTAATCAAAGATTTTGTCAAATTCCTGACCAGGTGTTGCACTCCTGACATTACTCGTTGCTGACAGAACAGTACTTTTATTGTCATACTTTTAACACAAACTATGAACAAATTATATAAGATATTGTGAAGATTGATTTTACACCATTTTGATTCAAAATATTCCCAAAATGATTAGGAAAATGACAGAACTAGACATACTGGCTAAAAAAACTAGTCACACTCCTGACATACCTAAAATGGCATTGGAAAGAAAATCTCCATGTGTACAGTCACATATTTGGTACTAAAAGATACATGCTGCCAGGGGTTTTTTGGATATAAAAAGGAATAATACTAAATATATCAATGCATAAAATAATAGAGATTTAAAACATGGTGTTACACTCCTGACAATCCTAAGAAAGCCATGGTATTTTGAACTACCCCCTACTCAGGGTCAGTTCTCGGTGTGAAATAAAAAAAAGATGTCTTTATTTTGTATGAAATATCACACTGGAACACTTCTGTATACATTTAACTGATCTGTAGTTTGCAAATCATATTTCGACAGGCCATGGTATTAAAAATATGCCTTTATTTTGTATGAATTATCACTCTGGTGCACTTCTGTATACATTTAAACTGTTATATAGGTTGTAATTAATGTTTTAACCAGCCATGGTATTGTGACCTACCCCATGGGAACTTGCCCCCACCCCCCCAACTAAGCATCAGTTCTCGGTATAAATTATTAAAATAAGCCTTTATTTTGTATTGATTATCACTCTGCTACACTTCTCCTTACATTAAGACTGTTCTGAAGGTTGCATGTCATATTTCAGCAAGCCATGGTATTTTGACCTCCACCTATGGGAAATTGACCTCCCCTCAACTCGGCATCTGTTATCGGCATAAATTATCAAAAATATGCCTTTATTTTGTACGAATTATCACTCTGGTTCATTTCTGTTTACATTAAGACTGTTCTGTGGGTTGCAAATCACATTTCAGCAAGCCATGGTATTTTTACCTACCCCCATGGGAAATTGACCTACCTCCAGTTTGTGTCATTTCTTGATATAAAATCAATAAATCTCCCTTTATTTTATATCATTCTTTCAAAATTTTTAATTAATTATAGGGAGGTGTCAATTTTCCAGGTGTCGTTAATATACAGCAAGTCAAAAATTACCCGCGGGTCAATTTACCGCTCGGGTCAAAATACCATACAGGATGGATCAATTTCCCATGGCACGGGTCAATTTACTACGGCTAAAAATTTACAGCGCGGGTCAAAATACCATTTGACACCGGGATTGCCCTTATGCCAAGAAACCACATACTGAAATTTGAAGATGATCCGTTCACTAGAAACAAAGTTATGCTGTCTACAGACGCCGACGACTGTGCCATACCATAATACGACCGCAAAATTTTTGCGGTCATATAAAAAGGTACAAAGTCAGTAAATAAGAAGTGGTGATTCCATATGGCCAAAAAGTGGAGACGCAGCAAAGGGTCAAAATAAACTATGTTCTATGCTGGCGGCCATGTTTTTTATTTGGTCGGAACGAAATAAGCAATCTTCGTAATAGACCTTCCATACATCCTTCCTGTAAAGTTTGGTTGACTTTGCTTCAATGGTTTCAGAGGAGAAGATGAAAATGTGAATTTCTCATAGAGCCAATGTTAAATTATCTTCCGTGCTGGCAGCCATGTTTTTTATGGGATTAGAATGAAATGAGCAATCTTTGTTAAGGACCTGTAGTACATCTTTCCTGTAAAGTTTGGTTGCATTTGCTTCAGTGGTTTCAGAGGAGAAGAAGAAAATGTGAATTTTCCCATAGGGTCCAATGCTAATCTAAGTTCCGTGCTGCCGTCCATGTTTTTTATCGGATCAGAGCGAAAAGAGCAAACTTTGTTAAGAACCTTCTAACATCATTCCTGTAAAGTTTGCTTGAATTTGCTTCAGTGGTTTCAGAGGAGAAGATGAATATGTGAAAAGTTAACGGACGGACGACGGAAGCCAAGTGATGGCAATAGCTCACACTGACCCTTTGGGTCAGGGGAGCTAAAAAATGTACAAAGTTGGTTAACAGGAAGTTGTGATTTGATATTGCAAAATAGGAGAGGTGCAGTAAAGGACCCCATACTGAAGCACCATACCAAATATCAAGAGGTTGTCATGTGTGGTTGCTGAGAAAAATGTGACGAAAGTATGTGTGATGGGCGGATGGACGAATGGACGGACGGACAGAGCTAAAACAGTATACCCCATCCTTCAGAGCCATGGTATAATAAAGGGCTACGCTGAGCGCAGCATGATACGACCGCAGCATGTGGACACAGTAATTTGCTGGACACAATAAGGACATTGTCACATTAATTACCTGGACACAAAATAGTTGAAAAAATTAATGATTTTACATATTTTTAAAAGTTGCAATTTGGACCCCTTTGACCCCCTATACCTCGGAACCAGTAAGAGGAACGTCAAATCCATTGGCATACCTCTGAAAGCTTAGAACTAGAGGAGGAATCCAAAGAAAAAAATCCTGTTGAAATCCGATGAAAAATAAAAATTTCAGGTGATCATCATGTTTGTAATTTTGGCCCCATTTGGCCCCTCATAGATCAGTAAGGAAACAAGATACCAAAAATCTGAAGGTGCAGTACTTATTAATTTTTCAAATGGAATCCATTGCAAAAAACTGTATCAAAATCGGACTAAAAATAAAAAAAAAAATATAATTTTTGAAATTCGCCCCTTTTCGCCCCCCCTTTATCTCATGAACGGTAAATGCGTTTGAAATCCGTTGGCATACTTCAGAATTGAAATTTTCTAAGGAGCACACTTAAAGAAACGTCATCAAAATCCAATAAAAAATAAAGACTCTACAGCCACATATGTGAAAACACCAAATTTAACCCTTTTTGGCCCCTTTTTTTAAAACAGGTGGAGCAACAATGACCAAAACTATTCAAAGCCTTCCTTTTGTGCCAAGGATCATTGTGTTCAAATTTCTTAAGGATTGATCAACTGGAACTTAAGTTATTGACCAAAAACAAAAGTGTCTACAGACGACAACGCCGACGACGACGACAGCACCGTACCATTATACGACCTCAAAAATTTTTGCGGTCGTATAAAAACTAAAATTATAAATGATAATGGCTTATTTGTATCAAAAGATAGACTGACCTTATGAACTCCTAAAGTTCCAAACGGTAATGGTTTATTTGTATTTGTGTCAACCAATAAAACTTCAGCATCCAGGATGAGGTCATCACCTGACGGAAAGGCTTTAGGAATATATTCTGAAAAATGTTGTACCTGCAATAGAAAAATAACTATACCAATGTTTTAAGAAAGCTAACTGTTTTGGTTTCTTTTTTAAGACCATAATAAAATAATTCCTAGATTCGCATCCATATTTTATCAAAATTTAGTGTGGGTGGGAATATTTTATTTTATATTTTTTTATCAAATTTTTTTTTTAAATGCTGTCAATTTAAAAGAAATGTACCCAAACTGGCCAAAAAATAAAAATGAAATTTTTTGTGGGGGTGAAAAGAAAACAAGGCAGGTGAGGATGCGGATCTAAGATATTTTTTTATTATGGCCTAATCTTGCAAACTGTAAATGAACTAGAATGGTTTTCATAACAGTCATTAACAAGAATACTGACCAAGCCAGGAAAGGCCTACAAAAACATAATTAAGGGGGTAGACCTGGGGTAGGAGGGGATAACTCTGTTTTTCACTTTTTTTATTACTTACACAAACAAGAAGAATCATTACAATAGGTATGATCAAAAATTTTAAAATTGCAAAATTTTTTCCAAACACTAAATAAATATTCATTTTGTCAATAAAACATATGCCTAACATCAAGTTATTTATAATGAGTGCATTTTACTGTCCAAAGATAATGAAAATATGTAAAAGTCAGATTTCTTCCAAGGGAGGTAATTTATAGCACAGATTCAGCAATTTTGTTGATTTTTACACCACTTTGTTCTAAATTAAGAAAAATGGGACAGTAGAATTTTCTAAAATTTCAATATATCTTACATATTCTAGTTTTCTTTCTATTCTCAGTTTTTGGTGAAAATTAAATGACAGAATTTTTTGCAAGAAGTGTTTAAAAGTGATCAAAATAGAGTACAAATTTCAGCCTATACTGGTCAGAACACCCATTTTTCAGTTGAAACTAGTTAAATTTGCTATCATTATTCATGCTTACTTTTACACATGTCTAAACTACATAATTTTGCATTTTAAATAGTTTTAAATCAAATTTAATTAAAGCCAATTTTATACACCACAATCAAGTCCTGAACGGACCAAATAATATAAGGAAACAGGGTATCTTTGATGACCACTAGACATAAAACGGGACGGTAAAAATTGTTGAAAATTGCGTAAAGTCGACATGAACATGTGTAGTTTTAATACTGAAAATATGAAAAAAAAATAAACGAGTGGAAAAATTTTAGGCTTTCCCAGGTCTACCGCCGTAAATGGCATACAGGAAGTAGTCGCCAATTAGACCTGAAAATCATCTCATCATTTTCAAGCTTCAGACTAAATATCATTGAATCATACATACTTATAGAAGTCAAGAAATCTTAATGAAAATTTGGTTATTGGTTACAAATTGACAAAACAGGAAGTAGTCACTTGAAAGTGAAATTAAAATCATTCAAGCATAAAATTTGAGTCCTTTTTTAGTTAGTCCTCATCTAGGTCAGAACTTAAAAAAACATCATTGGGATATTATGCATGGTTGCAAAGATATGGACCTAAACTTAAATTTTAAAAAAGTCAATATATCATAATGAATTGGTAATGGACACACTATTGTTAGTAAATAACAAAATACCAAAGTTACCGTTTATTTAGTTTCTGCAAATGGGAATTCTGACAACTTATGTCTCTTCAGTACAGATCCAATCAAATCACATGTCAATCTTGTAAAATAAATCAGGTTTTACTAACAGTTACAATACAAGTACTAAGAAGCATAATTCTCTAATTTCTATACAAATTTCACATTTCCTGATTGGTGATGAAATGTTTGTTCTCCTCTCTAGGGAGACAACAAGTCTTGTGAAATTTCCAGTAAAATCTTACAGAAAACAATCCTCAATGTTTTTCATCCAGTCATTTAGAGAAACAGTTTCTAAAATTTAAACAAGTCAATTACCAAATTTCTCACATCTCAATACATAAATTTTCAAATGTTTAAAAGCTCGACAAGCCTCACTTTCAAACAGTTACAAAATTTATGTAACTCAATGTGAGAAATTTCATAATCAACTAGTTCTCATTTGAGACCCTATATTTTACCCATATTAAATTAACAATGAAGGGATATGGGGTAAATGCAAATGAGACAAAGTCTCTACAAAAGTCTCATAATTCATTTATCATACACAAGTAAGAGATATAACAAGGACATGTTCACGTGAAGTCTTTGAGGAATAAGACCAGATAATCGTCTCCTGCTCTGCATCCATCACCTGTCAAGCGAGACATAAGTAAGAAATATAATGTGGACATGTTCACGTGAACTCTTTGAGGAATGAGACCAGATATTTGTCTCCCACTATTTAAGCATCATCCGTCATGTGAGAAGTAATACTGTAACAAGGGAAATATCAAGTTTAGTAGTTTAGATGAAACAACACAATGCTAAATGTAGTCAAATGTAAACATGTCAGTAGTAAGTTGCCAGAGCTGTTATTATACTGGTCAACCAACATAGAACTTACACTGTGTTCATTTCAAGTGTTCTTCCTAATTTCTCTGGATGAGTAGTTTTCTGATTAAAGATTTCAAACACAAATTTTAACGTCCAGACATACAAAGGAATGGGTACATCTACATCGTACAACAATCCATCAATATACTATATGTCCGCGCATGGCAACAAACACAAAATTATACCAAAAATGTATCTTTTTTAAGTTTTTACAACTGCAAGATAAAATCATATTTACATATACACAAACAGGTCTGACCTTGACGGTTTATGGAAATTGACTTTGAACTTGAGTTTTAAACTGGTTCAAAGTTGAAGAGCTGAGAGTGTCTTGTGGGAGTGAGTATCACAAGAGACTGTGCATAGTAAATACCTTTATCTAAAACAGTCTGTTCTAGTGACAAGTTTGAGGTATAGAGTGTATTGTAGTTGTTGAAAGGTAGAGTTATGATTCAAGTATACCAATGTTAATCAATAAGCCTTGACCACATTTGTCAGTCGGACATAAAATAATCATCAATCAGTACTGGAAAAAATCCTACCTTGTGTGGTTGTACAGGTTTCAAACTACGACTAAAGTATTGGAATTTATCTCCCTTTTTATGAACCTGAACTCTTTCTCCGTCATATTTTATTTCTGCATACATTCCATTTGGACATTTCTTCATAGCATATTCCACTGATCTGCAAGCCTCTGCCTGTAACCAAACCAATATAAGCTGATAATAAAAATATATATTTTCAGTTTTTGAGACAACAGTATTAACACGTGTCTTGGTCCAAGGTCATGTATCTGTTCTCCTCACACCATTGCAAATGGATTTAACTCTGAAAATTCAGACCTCTTTTCTCATGTTAATTGCCGTGATTTTGGATTTATGATTTAAGAATTCCCCCTTTCCTCATTCTTACTTCGGTATTTGTTTGCCGATGTATTCTCTTTAATATTTGTTTTAGATTTTAATATTATTTCACATTTTAATTTCGTTCTTCTCCATGTCGACAGCTACACAAACATTCTTACTTTGTCTTTTCAAAATAGATAATTATCCCTGACAATAGAACATTAACAGTTCAAAGTTAGATAACTAGTCCTTCCAGTTTGCTTATAACGTAAAAACAGCAATATCTAAAAGGTTCCATCAATTGGAAATGCTTTCCTTTTTCAGTAAATCCTTGGGTAGTTTTTTGGGTTATATTTTCTTTATATCAAGAAAGTTTGGGTAGCATTTGAAGATATTAATATACAATTATGAAAGAGCATTTTACTATAAATTCAGAGATAATTGCCATATTTTATTACTTATAAAATGTGAATGATCTGTCCAAATAATAAATCCCTACATTTCATTAATTGTTAGAAACCATTTGCAAAGAACATCTACATATTTCACATTTACATAAAACAGGAATTTGCAGCATTATTGGAAAACTAGAAGTGACTGTAAAAAACATACCCCTTCCCTGCATTTCGAAATAAACAGCTGCGCCAAGTCACATGATACGCCCGTCGTCACCCTTCAAAACTTTAAGTGATTAAGGTAAGGGGTTCTCAATTCAAGAGCACTTATAACTGCCTAATTAAGCTTCATATATCTTTCAGAAATTAATCTGCAAAGTTTGAAGTGAGCTAATCAAAGTATTTATCAGTTAGAGCAGGACATGTAAAAAATTGCCTTAAAATTGACAAACAAAGTCCCATAAATCTTGCAAGAAAAATCGAAATTTCCCGAAAAAATATAGAGATTCTGAGGCCATCATACCCAATACCTCTACAAAGTTTGAAGTGAATTGGCCAAAGGATTGTCCAGTTAGAGCGTGACATGTAATAAATTGCCTTAAAATTGACGAATAAAGTCTGACAACTCTTGCAAGAAAAATCCAAATTTCACGAAAAAGTATACAGATCGTGAGGCCATCATACCCAATACCTCTACAAAGTTTGAAGTGAATTGGCCAAAGGGTTGTCAAGTTAGAGCACAACATATGAAACGGACGGATAGACCTACAGATGGTCGGACGGATGGAGGGAGGTCCGGATGGACGGCGTGACGGACAGACGGACGGACAATCGGACATCAGTATACCATAATACGTCCGTCATTAGAAGGGCGTATAAAATAGATGAATTCAAATTATCTCCTCTTGGTGGTATTGGACAATTATAATATCCCTTCGTGTACATACACATAAAGTATCGTTCCTTTGTGTAAAGTTTCACCAAATCCTTCATATGGTTTATAAGGAGTTGTGCTTACAATGTCATCTTTTCAGAAGGAATCAATGAAACGTTTGTCAAATGATCTTCCCTTCATATTCATAAGTGTGACAAGGAATTGATAATGATCTGTCCATCAGAACCAAATTTATTCCATCCATAGACACCAAGGACTCCCTGCCTTACCGTAATACTACAGCAAATTTTTGGTGGTGTAAAAGAAGGAACTTACCAACATAGGTAATACTGGAGTCATCAAAGATGCTCTGACACTGAGTTTTTTACTCATTCCTGGTTTAGACTCATTCTTCCCTTCCATAACTCGTTCTACAACATCTTTTAAATCTCTAGATGCTTGGAAAGCAGCATAAGCATTAGGATCTAATGCTTCTAAACTAAAAATGTAAAATTCCAATTAAAGTTAACTAATTAAAAAACATCAAGTTTTTATAACAGCAAAATTAATTCATTGAAGGTGAGAAAAAAGTTGTAAGGGATAAAATGACCGATACAACAGAATCACATTCCCCCTTCCTTCAAAGGAGTGGAGCCACGAATAGAGTATATTGGCCCTATAAAATACAAAATTTTATTCTTTATCGTAGCTTTGATGAATGTTCTCTAAAGTTATTGTGATACCTTGAAATCTATCGGGCAACAATTATTGTTGATTTCTATGACGTCATCAATGACGTATAACCTTTGAAAACATGACGGATTTCGGGAAATGGCTCAAAAATTGGTAGTTTTCAATCCGTTTTTGCTAAATTCAAGTTGGCTGCATACCTCAACCAAAATTAATTCGTTGAAATTTAAATTCCTGGTTAATTTGTAATCTTTTGCTGCAAATTTTATTTTGGTTGACGAATGCGGCCACTTCAAAAATTTAACATTTATTTCTATCCGTATATCGTGTACATGCCGTTGGTCCGACGGTAATGGCACCTTGTGATTCATATCAATCGTAGGGCAAAGTGCTTGAAGCACTTAAAGGTATCTTTGCTACTGATATACCTGGTTTATATTGGGTTCAGTGCTTGTGCCTGTGCCTGTACACAGACTGCACATTAAATTATCTGACAGTATAAAATAATACATGACCATAAATTACAATCAACATTGGATAAAATATCAAATTCTTTCTTAAGATGCATTTGCATGATAAAAGAAAACTCTTAAATTAGAAATTTCAGCAGTGAACATATATTAATTTGGTCTGAAGGAAGGCATGAGAAATTTAATTGTTTTTCCACACTTTTACTTCCCGTTAGACGATCATTTATCTCCAACTATATTTTTGTTTTTAATAATGCTATTATTTCACTATTTTTCAATAATGCTGTTTTAATTTTTGAAAGGACTGCAACCAATGCCCTAGTCACAAGGAAATTTTAGAATACTTAAAATTTGTTCAGTATTTGAATCAGATGAAGTGAGGCCAGACTGATGAAACTTTACATTATACTTCATGCAAAGTATTAACAGAAGCTATCTAATTGTACCTGCACAAGCACAAGCATTTTGTTTAACACACAGTGCTTCGTGTCCATGAATCAATGAACCCCCTTAGTATAATAACAATACACAAAGTTTACTATAAAAAACTGTAATCATTTATTTTTATTTTCAACAAAACAAAAAGTATTGTAAAATATCCCAGCATATTGTTAAAAACAGTTACATACAAAATTTTCTAAATATTTCAACAATTTTGGGGGGATTTCAGTGGCAGCAGACCACCATTTATAAAATGAAAAATTATACAAGGGAGGTAATCAGTGACATTAATAACTACGGTCAAATGTGTTGATATCAGTGCTGACTAATTGCTATGTAAACAACACCTGTCCTAATGACTGCCTCAATCAACACTAATCAATCAGTCTAATTATCATGTTATCCTTCACAGTGCTACTGAAGCTTTTATTTTTAACACCACCATATGCATGTGCAGTCATTTGTAAACAAATTGTAAAGACATTGTTTATCGTATTCCTGAGATATTTACAACACTTGAATATTGAAGTTCAAATTTTCCCGCCTAATGATTGAAGTATCTTTTGTTTAATTACATAACAATGAGCATGCGCAGATTTTGTAAACAAACATCTTTTTCTGAAGGAAAACATCGTGTGCTCTGCAAACTTGATATACGGCATACTTGGGAATGTATATAAATAGTAACATCACTAGCATCCGATGGTTTGGAGGATTTTTTATAAGGGACTCTACGTTTTTAGAAAAAGGGGGGATATATTACTTTCGTATTGTACGCAAAATATTAATCATCGTAACATTTTCATAACAATGTTATTTCTTCCAACTTGTTGATTTATTTTTCTGCACTACTGTTGCTTTTTGTGCAGGAAAGTCTTTAAAAGCATGTTTATGGTATGAAAATGGGACTTTTTTTCTTGTGTTGGAATATGAAAAAGGGTAGTGAGATTTCTGGGGAATTGAGTTGAGCCTTCGGCAACAATAGATATCTTTCCGCGCAAAGATACCCAAAAATTACTGTAAATCCAATTGTGGCTTTTACAATAAATCAAATAAATGGTTTTGATGTAAAGTAGATTACATTTTATTTATTTTCTTTTTCGAATTTGAAGTTCGTGCATGTTTGAAAACAATACATTATATGACAGAAGACTTGAAAACAATACATTATATGACAGAAGACCTACAGTATAAAGCCGGAATAACCGAAATATTCGTCGATTAATAAAATTAAGATGAATATATCATTGTAGATCTAATAATCATTAAAATAAGTCTATTTAAACTAATTTTCCACTCATTTCTTGTCGGAGAGTTCCTCATCTTGCCATACACGCTAACGTTACGGTCTTTGGGTCCCATATTCGTCAAAATAATAAAGGGGTGAGAGAAAGACGTTCAATAATTTTACAAAATCAAGAGAATTCCGATACAAAATTTATTGCAAAAAGAAAAATATCTCTTTTGCAGAGCAGACGTCCCGTCAAATGCATGAATTTCATATTATTGTATTAATTTCTGCATTATGGTCATATGTCCCATGTAATTTATTTAATTTAGTGTAATCTAGCGTGTCCGGCTGCGGATGTGTTACATAAGCCAATGTAGAGCTTTTTCTTTTTCTTTTTTTCATATAACAGTAGTATGGGCATATACGAAAAAGAATGGCGTAATAATTGAGGATTGTATTCATAGCCTGTTTTACAATCTGACCCTTGTTGTCGGAAGTGCTGTGGTTGTGAATACGGGATGTCTTTCTATGTTTATTTTTTGTCAAAACACCTGAAAGTAGAATCTGTACTTTATCTGGATAATCAACCCTAACCATTACAACCGGGTTACGGTGCCTCCTTGACTTTTAACCCTTACGTTTATAACAAATAAATTGCTTTCCCATCTGAACTGAAATATTTCTAAAAATTAAACATACAGCTCATTAAAATTATTGCAGTTGGAGTTAACATATGTGTTATGGTCTCATGTTCATTTACTCCGTATCATTAAGTAAAATATTATTATGAAAAGGTTCAGTCGTTCTATGATTGCCAGAGACAAATCTGTTTTGGGAATCTGGTCGTTTTTGTTGTCATTGCTTAGCATCCATGGTAAGTTTTTCATTCTAAAATATTTTTAAGTGTTAATCAAGTTTCACCAATCGGCAATTATTTCATACCCCACATAGCTCTATAAACGAAGAATACATTTGTTTGTATTTGTCAAAAAATATTTGGTGCAAACTACATATGACGCATACATTATCCTGTCAAATTGCTTTGAATATGATATACGCAACTATAAAAAAAAAGAAAAGAAAAAAGTGTTTTAAAAAGTACTTATTTTTTATTAAAGTGATGTATCTGCACAGTTATGTAGGCTGTATCAAGATCTAAAAACAGTCACAATGTACCGTTAGATATATTTATTTATTCCATTACATTCCAATAAGTTAGATGGGGATATGAAGAGTTTGTATAGAAAAGCATCCTTAAAATATTTGAGGAATTATTGCTCTGAACACCGCGACGATGTGAAGTACTCAATTGGAATAACTGTCTTCCAGGTGCAAATGAATTAAGAAAATGAATGCGACTCTTGAAAAGTCATTATTTCTGCAAAAACAGTATTGACTTCATTGCAATGTCAATTCATTTACCAGGATCGTATCAATTGTTTCTATCCCACTCTGCAGACAGTGGGGATATCTATATTTTATGACACTTTTACATAAATATAATATCCTTTGTAATGGACACAAAGAAAGATTACGTAAATCAATGTTATACTAAAAATGTAATCTTAAAGCATTTTCAGTATAACATTGATTTAGGGACCGACCAGTTAACTCGAAAAGGGGGGGGTTTCTGGTTTTCTTTTCTTGATAGAATTTTTTTTCGGGAAACAATTTTTTTTTTTTTTTAACTAGTATAAACAAAATATTTTTTTTTAAATAAGCATTATTTTTT
>MJUU01036930.1:26501-43328 GCA_002080025.1 Modiolus philippinarum | reverse complement strand
ATGTAGTATACTCAAGTTATCATCCGGAAACCAAAATTTCATTGAAATTTTAGTCTATTTTTAGCAACTGTGACCTTGACCTTGGGGGTACCAACCTGGAAATCAATAGGGTTCTATCCTGGGTGATAAGTAAGCATGTGACCAAGTTTGGTTTTGATCCAATGCAGGATACTCAAGTTATCATCCGGAAACCAAAATTTTATTGAAATTTTAGTCTATTTTTTGCAACTGTGACCTTGACCTTGGGGGTACCAACCTGGAAATCAATAGGGTTCTGTCTTTGGTGATAAGTAAGCATGTGACCAAGTTTGGTTTTGATCCTATAAAGTATACTCAAGATATCATCCGGAAACAAAAATTTTATTGAAATTTTAGTCTATTTTTAGCAACTGTGACCTTGACCTTTGGGGTACCAACCTGGAAATCGATAGGATTCTGTCTTGGGTGATAAGCAAGCATGTGACCAAGTTTGGTTTTGATCCTATGTAGTATACTCAAGTTATCATCCGGAAACCAAAATTTCATTGAAATTTTAGTCTATTTTTAGCAACTGTGACCTTGACCTTAGGGGTACCAACCTGGAAATCAATAGGGTTCTGTCCTAGGTGATAATTTAGCATGTGACCAAGTTTGGTTTTGATCCCATGCAGGATACTCAAGTTATCATCCGGAAACCAAAAATTTATTGAAATTTTAGTCTATTTTTTGCAACTGTGACCTTGACCTTGGGGGTATCAACCTGGAAATCAATAGGGTTCTGTCTTGGGTGATAAGTAAGCATGTGACCAAGTTTGATTTTGATCCGATGCAGGATACTCAAGTTATCATCCGGAAACCAAAAAGATGGACGTACGGACGTACGTACAGATCAGGGTAAACCTTAATGCCCCCGACCGCCTAGCGGCGGATGCATAAAAATATTCTATATTATTTTGTAAATCTTAAATCTCATGACAGAAACATTATCAAGCAAAAAAAACCCAAAGGTCAGTCTCTGAAACTGAGGTGCATAGATACATGTACCTCTCCTTCATGTGTTACAGAGAACCATACAACAGAAGTGCTATGCAACCTCTGTTTGGCCTTGGAAGACTGTAAATGTGGCTGAGGTGGTAATCTGACCTATGGAGAGATACCCCTCCTTCCATAGGAGCAGATGTTATAATCTGACGTACGAAGAGCTATACTCCTCTGTTTGGCCTTGGAAGATTGTTCGTGTGGCTGAGGTGATATTCTGACCTATGGAGAGAAACCTGTCCTTTCCAGCAGAGCAGATGTGATAATTTGACGTAGGAAGAGCTATGCACCTTTCGGAGACTGAGAAAGATTACATACCTCCTGTTGGTCCATTCTGTAGAAAATCGGAAACTTTTTCTGTTTTAGCGAGGTAACTACTTTCTGCAGCAATATCAGCGCACAGCTTTCTAAAATTTCTAAACGAGTCATCAGCATTCACTTTAGAACTAGTTCCATTTTCTTCTTCTGCAAAAAGACACAAAGGGTAATTTATATTAGTTTTTTTGACACTGCATTGAACACAAGGTGGCTGAGTAGTTAAGGCAATGGATTTTCCATTACAATGGCCAACACCACTGTGGGTTCAAATCCTGTATGTGCCAAGCTTTCAAGGCATCTATCATGGCTCATATATTTCAGGGCTATTCCAGCAAAAATGAACATTTAATCTTTACAAAAATAATGTATAGGGTGGTGGGTCTGAAACAAGAGTTGTAAGAAGACAACATACCCTGCTGGGTATTAAAGTAAACATAGTGCACAATGAAATTGAGAGTTATACATTTTCATAATTGCAATGTGATAAATATTTTAAATGCTATATAAGGAAGCCACATGACAAACAAGAACTCCCTATCACTAAAAGAACAAGAAAATTATTGACGCAAGCGTCAAATTATAGGCCGCCTAATACTGAAATTTCAAAAGTGTTGCATTTTTCATGGGAGTTTGCAATATTTAGATTGTGAAGCAATTGTGTACAAAATGGATATGTATGTTCTTAAGTGAGAGCGGATCACAAAACATAAAAGCTAACAGTGTCAATGCCTGCGAATGATGGAAAAGCAAGTCCTATGTCTTTTTGCCTGTGACATTTGTTGCTTATAAGGGTACCTTAAATTCGTACTCTCAAACGCTTATATGATTATGAATAAATCCGCGGGAAATGTATGGCATGAATACACGCTATAAATTAAAGACCCGTTAGGCGATAAAAAAAACACTTCGTTTTGATAATCTACCTGTGTTTCATTTATTGTACATGTGTTTACACTATGTATATATTATCACAATTATATTTTGAATCGATAATAAAGATGGAATTAAACTTAATTATAAATTGCAAAATGGTGATTACATTAAAGGAGTTAATTATTTCAAGCATGCCTTTTCAACTCTTTCAAGGCATCCAACTAAAAATCGATTCTAAATTTGCTCCAAAACATTCATGTATCTATGACAACCATTTTTTAACTGAAAACTTCAGGTATATGATGATGAAAGACATTAAAATTGATTTTTAAAAAATTTGAAAGTTTGAAACATCAAAATCATTTTTTTTTGAGACTTGTAATTTTTTTACATGTACCATCAACTATATTCATTCCGCGGTAAATCATGTCATTCGTACAAATTCTATACCTCGTGGCTGCCCGTAATAATTTCTTTAAACAGGGCTCAATTTTTGTTATAAAAATCATCCAAGGGCAATGTCAAGGTCAACAACTATGATATTGCCAGAAAGTTCTCACAATGTGGAAGTAGTGACAAAATTTAAACATTATATCACTTATCAACTAACTTTTAGAAGCAATGTTAAAGTTTAAAAATATTGCCCTTAGGGCAAGGTCAAGATCAAAATGTCTAAAAAAGTATGGTGCCACAAGAAAGCTATCAGTTTAAGGAAGTCATAGACCAAAACTGAACACTTTATCACTATATGTCTACATTCTAGAAGTATAATTCAAGTTTTTTAAAAATTACTCTCAAGGCAAGGTTTAGGTCATACAAATATGGTACCATTTCATTTTATAAGCAAGGTTCAAGTTTTTTTTTTAAAAAATGCCCTTAGGGAAAGGTCAAGGTCAAAATGTCTACAAATGTCTACCACTAGAAAGTTCTCATCACAAGGAAGTAACATACCAAAAATGAACACCGTAACACTAAAAGACTACCATTTAGAGGCAAGGTTAAAGTTTTTTTTAAAAATTGCCCTTAAGCAAGGCAAAGGTAAAATGTTTATAAATATGGTACAACAAGAAAGCTATCATCACTAAGAAGCCACATACAAAATATAAACATCCTAGCTCTTAAGATCTCCATTCCACAAGCAAGGTTAAGAGGGCAGCACAGGGTTATTTTCGTGCAGCGTGTTTGCAATTTTTTATTTCATGTGTTGCCGTGTTGGAGGGTCTTTATTTGCCTTGTTTCGTGCAAACCAAAAAAGACATTGTGCAAGTGAATATCTAATTTTTCATTCCTAGTGTTGTGACATTTTATTTCTCATGCGCCGGGGCACTGTCCCAATGTATGACGAAGATGCAGACACTGGGGTATGACAATAGTTCTCAGGACATTCATCCCGATGAGCTAAAAGTGCCCTCTCACCCTTCCATACATTTATTAATGGAATAGCCCTTATTAATTTTCCCACTTGGGACTTCCAGGTAGTCCTTACACAAGCCTTGTGATCATGCAAGAAGCTCACAACTGCTATTAAGGTAGTTAAGCTGTCATCGTTTAAAAGCTCTGATAGACAAAAGTAATGTTCAAAATCGAATAATATTTCTTCACTGGTGGGCATATTATTCTTGTAATAAATTCAATTCTGTTTTATAACAATCATGATAATTATAAATATCTAACCAGTATCACTGTCAGATTTAGACGTGGAAGATTTCTTTGGCGACTTGGTTGGAGAAAATGGTAGTTTTGCCTGTGTTGTTGTTGCTGCTGCTTTTTTGGCTGGAGTCTTCTTTGATGGAGTCTTTGAGTTGGCCATAAATTCTGAAATAACAATAAAGTGGCAAATTAAAGGTACATAAGCATACTTGTACTGGTATATGAAAGGGCTTTGGCTATTTGGCTGTGATGCCAAGCAACCAATCAAATCAGATCATTATTTTACTATTACTTTTTATGTATTCAGTGTGTTCTGGAAATTCATAATATTAAAGTAAGTGAGAACCAAACCATCAATCCAAAACGAACAATCCAAGGACAATGGCAACATCGGAAACAAAAAAAGAAAAAAACAGAGACACAACATGAGTATGGCACAGAAAAGAAAAATGAAGGCAAACACACACAAAGATGAACAACACATTAAATCATCAACTTATAAAAAATTATTTAAATGCATGTGCATTAATGTTTTCAGTTCCTATTTACTTTGTGACATGTGGCTATGTTTTTCGGCCATTCTAGGTGTTTCCTGTTATCTTTTTTATTCTATTTTTCATTTGTAAAATTGTACTTGAATCCTTTTTAATGTCATGAATTATGTAATCATAGCTGAGGCATGCTTGCCTAAGTAAGATCTCTACCCACAGGTAACACAGGTAATAATGTACATGATTGCCAACATTCAATTGAAGATATGAGTGTGACAGTTCTTACACAGATTGATAGTACCCAGCAGCAACCACAGAAAAGTTGGCAGTTCTCATCTGATATACATTTGCACCAATTTCGATATTTGTTCATAAAATAATTTTTATGTCCTATAACTAGTATTGTAGCATGATTTTTTTTACCTTGGTAAATAAAGCTTCTGCTAAAATTACAGCTTTGTATCATTTACCATTACAGAGAAAACTTTGACGAAAATTCACTCTATAATGCTACAAATGTCAAAATTGACCAAAGTCGGTAAACAGGAAGTAGTATTCTGATTGGTCCAAAAATGAATCCCACAATATGGCCTGATTATACAAAACTTGTGACAAAATTTCAGATCTGTACCATTTACCATTGCTGAGATAAATGTGACAAAAATGTGTTACGGACAGACCCACACACACACGCACGTTCTTTATTTGGTGACATTAATGATCTTTACATCTGAGCTACTGTATGTATGCTTTAACCTATTATCTTTAGTGTATAGGTTTATTTCATTGCACAAAATTATATATTTTATTTTGTTTGATATAACATTAATCATCTTTTAAAGACTGTACTTTGCATTTGAGTTGTGCTTGCTTTACCATCCATCATTTTTTTAAAGACTGAATTTTGCATTTGAGGTGTGTTTGATTGGCCATCTATCATCTTTTAAAGACAGTATTTTGCATTCGAGGTGTGTTTGATTAATGTTTATCTATCATCTTTTATAAGACTATTGTTTGCATTTGAGATGTGTTTGATTTATCATCTATCATCTTTTTAAGACAGTATTTTGCATTTGAGGTATGTTTGATTTATCAGCTATCATCTTTAAAGAGAGTTCTTTGCATTTGAGGTGTGTTTGATTTATCATCTATCATCTTTTAAAGACTTTTTTGAAATATGAGTGTGTTTGATTAACCATCTATCATCTTTTTGAAGACTATACTATGCATTTGAGGTGTGTTTGATTAACCATCTATTTTTTTCTCTCAAAACAGTATTTTGAATTTGAGGTGTGTTTGATTAGCCATCTACATTGTATTTGTTTTTTTCAGAACAGTTCTTTGAATATGAAGTATGTTTGATTTACCATCTATCATCTTAATTAAGACTATACTATGCATTTGAGGTATGTTTGATTTACCACCTTTTTTTCAAAACAGTGTTTTAAATTTGAGGCGTGTTTGATTTTATACCATCTATCATCTTTTTAAGACTGTCCTTATCTTCTTGTTGAAGGTCACCAAATCCCTCCATATCTTCTGGCTCCTCTATCTTCTTGGTAGTGGCTCTTGCTCTTTTAAACGTTTCAAACATACAACTTGGATGATACCATTGTTTCATATCACCCCCTTCATCAGAAAATGGATTGGTCACAACTTTTCCAATTCTCAATCCTCCTTTATCAATTTTAGTTTTACATTTCTTACAGCCTGATGTTCCAAGCTTTGCATAACCTACAATGTACTTGTTGTCTGCCATTTTGTAGTTATTACTAGAAAATGGAGAGCAAATTACAGCTAAAGCTTTCCAGTGACTTTGATTACTTTTATTAACTGCTAAATTTCGCAGGAAATACTTAGTCCTGTCCTGTACAGCTATCAAGTTACTGGGGCTCCTATAACCTCTACAGCTTGATGTTGACAATGAGGAAGAGAAAATCCTCCATAAACTGATTGTTTTCTTTGCTGCCTTGAACATATAACTTTAAAGCCTGAAACATAAAAAGACTTTTTAAAATTTAGTAATTTTACTACATTGTAAAATTTGATATATTCAGGTTTTGTAGGTTTAACCCACAATTTAGTTTGAAGTGCCTGTACCAAGTCAGGAAAACTGAGGTTGACAATTCTCTGGTGGTTTTGTTTGAAATGCTTGTACCAAGTCAGGAAAATTGAGGTTGACAATTCTCTGTACCAAGTCAGGAGAACTGAGGTTGACTATTCTCTGAACCAAGTCAGGAAAATTGAGGTTGACAATTCTCTGTACCAAGTCAGGAAAAATGAGGTTCACTATTCTCTGTACCAAGTCAGGAAATTGAGGTTGACAATTCTCTGTAACAAGTCAGGAAAATTGAGGTTGACAATTCTCTGTACCAAGTCAGGAAATTGAGGTTGACAATTCTCTGTAACAAGTCAGGAAAAAATGAGGTTGGCAATTCTCTGTACCAAGTCAGGAAATTGAGGTTGACAATTCTCTGTAACAAGTCAGGAAAATTGAGGTTGACAATTCTCTGTAACAAGTCAGGAAATTGAGGTTGACAATTCTCTGTAACAAGTCAGGAAAATTGAGGTTGACAATTCTCTGTACCAAGTCAGGAAAATTGAGGTTGACAATTCTCTGAACCAAGTCAGGAAAATTGAGGTTGACAATTCTCTGTACCAAGTCAGGAAACTGAGGTTGACAATTCTCTGTAACAAGTCAGGAAATTGAGGTTGACAATTCTCTGTAACAAGTCAGGAGGTTGACAATTCTCTGTACTAAGTCAGGAAAATTGAGGTTGACAATTCTCTGTACCAAGTCAGGAAAATTGAGGTTGACAATTCTCTATAACAAGTCAGGAAAATGAGGTTGACAATTCTCTGTAACAAGTCAGGAGGTTGACAATTCTCTGTACTAAGGTAGGAAAATTGAGGTTGACAATTCTCTGTACCAAGTCAGGAAAATTGAGGTTGACAATTCTCTGTACCAAGTCAGGAAAATTGAGGTTCACAATTCTCTGTACCAAGTCAGGAAAACTGAGGTTGACAATTCTCTGTACCAAGTCAGGAAAATTGAGGTTCACTATTCTCTGTACCAAGTCAGGAAAATTGAGGTTGACAATTCTCTGTACCAAGTCAGGAAAATTGAGGTTGACAATTCTCTGTAACAAGTCAGGAAAATTGAGGTTGACAATTCTCCGTACCAAGTCAGGAAAATTGAGGTTGACAATTCTCTGTAACAAGTCAGGATAACTGAGGTTGACAATTCTCCATACCAAGTCAGGATTAATGAGGTTGACAATTCTCTGTACCAAGTCAGGAAAATTGAGATTGACAATTCTCTGTACCAAGTCAGGAAAATTGAGGTTGACAATTCTCTGTAACAAGTCAGGAAAGTTGAGGTTGACAATTCTCTGTACCGAGGTTGACAATTCTCTGAACCAAGTCAGGAAAATTGGGGTTGACAATTCTCTGTAACAAGTCAGGAAAATTGAGGTTGACAATTCTATGTACCAAGTCAGGATAATTGAGGTTGATAATTCTCTGTACCAAGTCAGGAAAATTGAGGTTGACAATTCCCTGGAGGTTTTGTACCTACTTTGTCTTTATGTCAGTCCCGGAATTTCCTTGGAATTTCGCTTTGGTGTCGTCAAATTACATTTGTTTTATATTAAATAACAATGTTGGATAATTTCTTCTTTTTTTTGGTCGAAATGAAAAAAGGGTCTTTAACATAATTTCATCGGCCTGTTTATATGTTTGAAAAATTTTGTGCATTTGGTTTGTGTTTTCGTGAACCCCATTTAATAATCAAACTAGATATCAGTGAGATGGTATCCATCTCTGTGGGCTCTGCTGCAAGAATGTGACCTAGAGGTCAAAGGTCAAAGTAAAGGGTCACCAACCATTGTATGCAACACATTGCTGTGAGGTGATCTATTCACATGCCAAATACATGTACTAAAAGCCTATCTCAAATGAGAACAAGAGGCTCTCAAGAGCCTGTATCGCTCACCTGGGTCATGGCTGACACAATAAGTCAAAATAATCACAATGTTTAAGGTTCTCATTTTCAAATTTGTTTATTTATGTTTAAGGGTCTCATTTTGAAGTTTGCTGATGTTTATTAATGTTTAAGGGTCTCATTTTGAAGTTTGCTGATGTTGCATGATCCCAAATTAAACTATGTTCCAAACTGGCAGCTATTTTTGATGGGGCGTAGACCAACTGTCACCTTTCTTGAAGAAGACCATGTAAGGATCATTGTGCCTCACTTGGTTTAACTGGCATAGTATTTTCAGAGGAGATCTTTAAATGATTTCCCATGGGGTCCAAGGTTAAACAATGTTCCCCGCTGACTGCCATCTTGGATGCTATGCAGACATCCAGACACATTTTATGAAGGGGACCAAGTAAGGACCATTGTGACTAAGTATGATTCCAATTGGCCATGTACTTTCAGAGGAGAAGATCTTTGAATATGTTTCCCTATAGGGTCCAATGTTAAAAACATGTTCCCTCCTTGCGGCCATCTAGGATATATGATGTGGACTTGCTGAACACATTTTTTAAAAGGGGCCACCTATGGACCATTGTGACTAAGTTTGGTTCCAATTAGCCCAGTATTTTCAGAGAAGATTTTTGCAATATTGTCCAATTTTGGACAAAGTTCCCCGCTGGCGGCCATCTTGGATGACGTGCAGACTTAATTGCCTGACAAAATTTTCAAAGGGGACCACCGAAGGACTATTGTGACCAAGTTTGGTTCTAATTGGCGCAGTAGTTTCAGAGAAGATCTTTGAATGCTTTCCCATAGTGTCCAATGTTAAACCGTGTTCCCTGCTGGCAGCCATCTTGGATATGATACAGACTTGCCAGACACTTTTTTTAATGGGGCCACCTAAGGACCATTGTGCCCTAGTTTGGTTCCAATTGGCCCAATGGTTTCAGAGAAGATGAGTTTGAATGAAAAGGTTATGATGGACTGACCACTGAAGGCAAGAAGATCACCATGGCAGAGCCATGCAGATGAGCTATAACGTTACACAGACATTGAAGCATAGATGCAACTTCAATAATAACTGAGAAACATGTTTGCATTGTGGGCATACAAACATAACTAAATGATACATTAATATTAAATTGTGAAATAAGTATAGTTTATGAAAGTATTTTTGCAAGAAAATGGAAAAATTTGTACACAATAAACACTTCTTTGCTCTTGATTATGTAACAAATAATTATTTCTAATAAAGTGATAGCAGGGAATTTCTCTAAAACTTAAAAGACAAAAGTAAACAAAAGAAGATTTGAAAGCAGAATTTAAAGGGAAATAACCATATGGCATTGAAAAATTTTATTATTTTTTTGTGAAAAAAAGTCAATAACTATAACACAGGCAGTTGGATTTTCTTCAAAATTTCAGAGTATGTAGATCTTGATATGCTGAACATTTTTCAAATTTACACTTCACCTCTATCTGTTACAGTTTTTGAAAATAAAAAATGCATAAATTTTGAAAATTTTACAGAAAAAGGGCTATAACTCTAAGACGGTTTTTCCAATTTTCTTCAGAATTGCAGGGCAGATAGATCACGTCATTCTGAACAATTCTACCCCATGTCAGATTTTTGATATCTGCAACAGTTTTGAAGTTATTTGCAAAAAACAGCAATTTACCCCTATGTTCTATTTTTAGTAACAGCGGCCATGTTGTTTGGTCCTCGGACTAACCGAACACANTTTTTAAACTACATACCCTGGTGATGACCCAGGCCAAGTTTGGATTAAATTGGCCCAGTGGTTTCAGAGGAGAAGATTTTTGAAGAAAAGTTTACGACGGATGGACGGACGGACGACGGACGCCAAGTGATGGCAAAAGCTCACCCTGGCATAGCCAGGTGAGTTAAAAAGTTATAGCCGGGACATGGATTTGTCATTGAAAAAGCGTGAATGTACCCTGAGGTCAAAGGTCAAGGTCAAGGGTCACCAACCAAGGTACGCGACACTTTGCCTTGAGGTAATCTTTCCACATGCCAAATATCAAAAGCCTATCTAAAACGAAAAAAAAAGTTATAACCCGGACACGAATTTGTCATTGAAAAAGCATGAATGTGACCCTGAGGTCAAAGGTCAAGGGTCACCAATCAAGGTATGCGACACGTCGCCTTGAGGTGATCTATCCATATGGCAAATATCAAAAGCCTATCTCAAACAAGAAATAAACAGCTGCGCCAAGTCGCATGATATGCCCGGCGTCACCCCTTCAAAACTTTAAATTATTTAGGTAAGGGGTTCTCAATTTAGAAGCACCTATAACTGCCTAATTGAGTTTGATATCTCTTTAACTAATCAATCTGCAGAGTTTGAAGTGAGGTGATTAAAGTACTTATACATAAGAGTGCGACATGTAAAAAATTGCCTTAAATTTGACAAATAAAGTCCTATAACTCTTTCAAGAAAAATCAAAATTTTGTAAAAAAGTACACAGATCATGAGGCCATCATACCTAATACCTCTACAAAGTTTGAAGTGAATTGGCCATATGGTTGTCAAGTTAGAGGGCGACATGTAAAAAATTGCCTAAAAATTGACGAATAAAGTCCCATAACTCTTGCAAGAAAAATCGAAATTTCACGAAAAAGTATACAGATTGTGAGGCCATCATATCCAATACCTCTATAAAGTTTGAAGTGCACCAAAAGGGTTGTTGAGTTAGAGCGTGACATGTAAAAAATTGCCTTAAATTTATGAATAAAGACCCATAACTCTTGTAAGAAAAATCGAAAAAGTATAAAGATCGTGAGGCCATCATATCAAATACCTCTACAAAGTTTGAAGTGAACTGGCCACAGGGTTGTCAAGTTAGAGCGCGACATGTAAAAAATTGCCTTCAAATCGACGAATAAAGTACCATAACTCTTGCAAGAAAAATCGAAATTTCACGAAAAAGTATACAGATCGTGAGGCCATCATATCAAATACCTCTACAAAGTTTGAAGTGAATCGGCCAAACGATTGTCAAGTTAGAGCGCGACATATGAAACGGACAGACAGACAGACAGACAGACAGACAGACAGACAGACCAAAGGACGGACGGACAATCGGACATCGGTATACCATAATACGTCCATCATTAGACGGGCGTATAAAAAGTTATAGCATGGACACGAATGTTTCTGATGGACGGACGGACAGACTGATTACTATACGGCGTCTGCCACTTTTTGTGGCGGGCCCATGGCCCTAATTAAATGTACAATTATATCGTGTCAATGCATTATATATGCATACTAAATACCCGTATGTACTTGGAAAAAATATAGCTTAAGCGAGATTTCCACGGAAATACCATGATTTGCTCATATGTATTGTTTCAAATTTTTTAAAGCCATTGTCAGATTTGTGATCCATTTCAGATCTCCTGTAGTTGATGATCACAATTCTGGAACAAAATTCTATCCAAGATATTTTTAGTTTGGGACAAATGTACAAGTGTACACAAGTGTTTAACTGATCACCCTTTTACTAATTAATGTATGTTTATACTGAACCCTATGATCATGTAAATAATGGAATTGCAGTGGTTAATTTATTGATACCTAATTAATTGATAAAACCCTTTTGAAATTTGATGCTTTGACTGAATTTAATGATTCGAATATAAGTCATTTACCTCAGTGGAGTCCATAGGCTAAGGTTTTACCTCAGTGGAGTCCACAGACTAAGGTTTTACCTCAGTGGAGTCCATAGACAGAGGTTTTACCTCAGTGGAGTCCACAGACTAAGGTTTTACCTCAGTGGAGTCCACAGACTAAGGTTTTACCTAAGTGGAGTCCACAGACTAAGGTTTTACCTCAGTGGAGTCCATAGACAGAGGTTTTACCTCAGTGGATTCCACAGACTAAGGTTTTACCTCAGTGGAGTCCACAGACTAAGGTTTTACCTCAGTGGAGTCCACAGACTAAGGTTTTACCTCAGTGGAGTCCACAGACTAAGGTTTTACCTCAGTGAAGTCCACAGACTAACGTTTTACCTCAGTGGAGTCCACAGACTAACGTTTTACCTCAGTGGAGTCCACACACTAAGGTTACAGCATTTGCTTAGCATACACACACAAATGGAGAATGGTCATCCAGGTGTTCCAGTATTTACAGGATTTCTGTTCTGTAAAAACTGATGAACATGGCTACTGATTTTGGTGGAACTGGTGTTCTGGAATAAACTTTTGTTTCAGAATTGTTAACAATTCTGGTATTCCAGAATTGCAATCGCCAACTTCAGGAAATCCAATCCTCAATTTCTGAACTTTCATGTTTTTTTCTGAATAAAAACTCTAATTTATATTCACATTTTATTGAGGATGGTTGGGGTAGGAAAATTCCATTTCCCTGTTACAATCTATGTAAAGTTGCAATATTAGAAAATAAAGGGCTACATCAAGCGCAGCATGATACGACCGCAGCATGTCGACCACTGAAATTTCAACAAAAGTAGTTTAGAGTGAATGTGGACACAGTAAAGAGCTTGGCACAATAATTAGATGGACACAAAAAGAAGCTTGACACAGTTATTAGCTGGAAACAAACTGGAAAAAATCAACCCTTTTGATCACTTATTGATAAAAAAAAAACTGTAAGAGCTATGCAAAATATGTTACTACCAACTAAAACTTTACATCCATAGAAAAAAAAAAAAAAATCCATCGAAATCTGATGAAAAAGAAAGATTTGACATATTTAGAAAAATTGCAATTTGTGCCCCTTTGACCCCTTGTAACTCTGAAAAGGTAAGAGCTACGCCAAATCCTTTGGCAAACTACTGAAAGCTTAGATCAAGAGGAATCCAAAGAAAAAAATCCCATTGAAATCCTTTGAAAAATAAAGATTGGACATATTATGAAAAATTACAATTTTGGCCCCTTTGTCCCCTTGAAGCTCAGGAACAGTAAGAGCTATGCCAAATCTGTTGACATACTGCTGAAAGCTTAGATCAAGAGGAATCCAAGGAAAAAAATCCCATCGAAATCCAATGAAAAATAAAGATTTGACGCATTTAGAAAAATTGCAATTTTGGCCCCTTTGACCCTTTGTAGCTTGGAAACGGTAAGAGCTACGCCAAATCCGTTGACATAATACTGAAAGCTTAGATAAAGAGGAATCCAAAGAAAAAATCCCATTGAAATCAGATGAAAAATAAAAATTCTACATAATCTGCAAATTCGCAATTTTGGCCCCTTCGGCCCCTCATAGGTGGGAAAGGAAACAAATTAACAAAAATCTAATAGCTGAGTGCCATATAAATTTTTCGCAAGGAATCCATTGAAAAAAACTGCATCAAAATCGGACTTAAAATAAAAAAATTAATTTTTTTGAGATTTGCCCCTGTTGGGCCCCATTTATCTCGTGAGNAAATTTCCTCAGGAGCACAATGAAACAAACCCCATCAAAATCCAATAAATAATAAAGATTCTACAGTCAAATATGTGAAAACACCCAATTTAACCCTTTTTCGGCCCCTAATTCTGAAATGGGTGGGGCCAAAAGTTAAAGGAAAAAAAGTTTCTCAAGAATGTTCCAGAAACATCAAACTAAGATTTGAAAACAATCTGTCCACTAGAACCAAAGTTATGCTGTCCACAGACACGAAAATACCTATTTTAACCCCTTTTTGGCCTCTTTTTCAAAAACCAGTTGGGCAGGGAACGTGAAATTGTTACCCAGGCTTTAGCTTATGCCAATAAACATCACAATAAAATCTGATAACAATCCGTTCAGTAGAACCAAAGTTATGCTGTCCACAGACGCTGACACCGACGCCAATGCCGACGCCAGCGCCATACCATAATACGACCGCAAAATTTTTTGCGGTCGTATAAAAAGAAGGGAAACAGGGAATGTGTCAAAGAGGCCACCACCCAAAGGGGAGTAATAACATCTCAAAGCCTACATGAGATCTTCAATGAATGGTAAGGAAACCCAACACCCAACTGCAGGTCCGAGTCGGCTCCCTAAATAAAGAGTAATCAAGTTAAGAGAAAAATAACACCATATTAGACTCCTATAAACATAAAGTAAACTAAGTAGAAAACAGACAAGATACACAAAGGCTTAATAAATTTCCTGGCTTAGGAAAGGCGCAAACCTGCTGCGCAGGGTTAAAATAGTTTTAGTGGGCCCAAACCTTCCTCCTAGCCAGTGTGATAATTCAATAAAGGGCTACGCCAAGCGCAACATGATACGACCACAGCATGTCAAATACTGAAATTTGAACAAGTGTAATTCAAAATGAATGAGGACACAGTAAAGAGCTTGATACAGTAATTCAATGGACACAATTAAGAGCTTGAATCAGTTGCAATTTTGGCCCCTTTGGCCCCTTTAGCTCGGAAACGGTAAAAGCTATGCCAAATTTGTTGACATACTCCTGAAAGCTTATATCAAGAAGAATCCAAAGAAAAAAACTGATCGAAATCTGATGAATAATAAAGATTTCAAATATTTCGAAAAATTACAATTTTTGCCCCTTTGACCCCTTGTAGCTCAGAAACCATAAGAGCTACGCAAAATCCGTTGATATAGTTCTGAAAGCTTATATCAAGAGGAATTCAAAGAAAAAAATCCAATCGAAATACGATGAAAAATAAAGATTTCACATATTTCGAAAAACTTGTAATTTTGGCCCCTTTGACCCCTTGCAGCTCGGAAGCGGTAAGAGCTACGAAAAATCCGTTGACATACACTGAACGCTTATATCAATAGGAATTCTGATTTATTCAAAGAAAAAATCCCATCGAAATCTGATGAAAAATAAAAATTTAAGGTTATCTGTAAATTTACGATTTTGGCCCCCTTCGGCCCCTCATAGCTGGAAAAGAAAACAAGTTACCAAAAATCTAATAGTAGAGCGCTATGATAATTTTTCATAAGAAATCCTTGGGAAAAAATTGCATCAAAATCGGACTAAAAATAAAAACATAGAAAGCAGGCACAGCCTGCAAAGCTCACCTCGTTGCACAGCATTGTCAAAAATAAAACATGTCAGTTAACAGGAATTGACTATAATTATTTTGCTAACAGATTTATTCATATGTAAAATTAATGTCTCTGACTGCATTCAAAGCATTCACTGCAGCTGTCATCCCAAAATGCATCATGCTTACTGATATGGTTAATGTGGGGCATGTCAGTACGCGGGAATGAACTTTAACCATTCTACCTAACTAAGTCACTCATGCATAAAATATCGGTCAAAGACAGCAGCCGAAGCATGCATTGTAAAAGTCATTACAAAATGCATCATGCATACAAATATGGTTGATGTGGGGCATATCAGTAAGCATGAATGGACTTTAACCATTCTACCTAACAAAGTCGCTCATGCGTAAAATGTAGGTCAGAGACAGCATCCAAAGCATGCATTTTTGTTGTCATCCCAAAATGCATCATACATAACAGTATGGCTGAGGTGGGCCATGTCAGTAAGAATGGACTTTAACCATTCTACCTAACCAAGTCAGGCATGCGTTCCGAAGCATGCATTGTTGTTGTCATCCAAAAATGTATCATACATACCAGTATGGTTGATGTGGGCCATGTCAGTAAGCTGGAATGGACTTTAACCATTCTACCTAACCAAGTCCCTCATGCGTAAAATGTAGGTCAGAGACAGCATCCGAAGCATGCATTGTTGTTGTCATCCCAAAATGTATCATACATACCAATATGGTTGATGTGGGCCATGTCAGTAAGCTGGAATGGACTTTAACCATCCTACCTAACCAAGTCGCTCATGCCTTAAATGTAGGTCAGAGACAGCATCCGAAGCATGCATTGTTGTTGTCATCCCAAAATGCATCATACATAACAGTATGGTTGAGGTGGGCCATGTCAATAAGCAGGAATGGACTTTAACCATTCTACCTAACCAAGTCGCTCATGCGCAAAATGTAGGTCAGAGACAACATCCGAAGCATGCATTGTTGTTGTCATCCCAAAATGCATCATACATAACAGTATGGTTGATGTGGGACATATAAGTAAGCTGGAATGGACTTTAACCATTCTACCTAACCAAGTCGCTCATGCGTAAAATGTAGGTCAGAGACAGCATCTGAGGCATGCATTCCAGTGGTCATCCCAAAATGCATCAGGCATACCAATATGGTTGATATGGGGCATGTCAGTAAGCAGTAATGGACCTTAACCATTCTCCCTAACCGGATGTGGACACGGATGTAGACGCCGACGCTCGGGGTGAGGTGAGCTAAAAATGAAATTTTTGAAATTCGCCCCTTTTGGAACCCATTTATCTTGTGAATGGTACATGCCACATGAAATCTGTTGGCATACCCCAGATTGGAAATTTACCAAGGAGTTTACTGAAAGAAACCCCATCAAAATCCGATAAATAATAAAGATTCTACAGTCAAATACGTGAAAACAACCAATTTAACCCCTTTTGGCCCCTTTTTCTAAAACGGGCGGGGCCCTGAACATA
>MJUU01036930.1:0-14344 GCA_002080025.1 Modiolus philippinarum | reverse complement strand
AAATAAAGATTTGACATAATCTGCAAATTCCCAATTTTGGCCCCGTTCGGCCCCTCATAGCTGGGAAAGGAAACAAGTTATCAAAAATATAATAGTTGAGCGCCATATTAATTTTTCACAAGGAATCCATTAAAAAAAACTGCATCAAAATCGGACTTAAAATAAAAAATTTATTTTTTTGGAGATTTGCCCCTGTTGGGCCCCATTTATCTCGTGAGCGGTACATGCTACGTGAAATCCGTTGGCATACTCCAGATTGGAAATTTCCTCAGGAGCACACTGAAAGAAACCCCATCAAAATCCGATTAATAATAAAGATTCTACAAACAAACATGTGAAAACACCTAATTTAACCCCTTTTGGCCTCTTTTTTAAAAACGGTTGGGGCCACAATTACCAAAACTGAGCCAAGCCTTCCTTTTGTACCAAAGAACATTATGTTAAAATTTCATAAGGATTGATCTACTGGAACTAAAGTTATTGACCAAAAACGAAAGTGTCTACAGACGACGACGACAACGACAACGACGACAACGACAACGACGACGACGACGACGACAGCACCATACCAATATACGACCGCAAAAATTTTTGCGGTCGTATAAAAAGATATAGACTGCACACGACTTGTTGTGAGAAAAGCAAAAATCTGACCTTGAAGACAAAGGTCAAGGTCAAAGCTCACCAATCACGGTTCATGACACATCGTTTTGAAGTGATCTATCTACTTGCAATATATTAAAAGCCTATCTCAAAAGACAAAAAAGTTATAGCCTGGACACAACTTGTCACTAGAAAAGCAAAAATCTGACCTTGAAGACAAATGTCAAGGTCAAAGGTCACCAATCATGGTTCATGACACATCGTCTTGAAGTGATCTATCTAAATGCAAAATATCAAAAGTGTATCTCAAAAGACAAATAAAGGGCTACGCCGAGCGCAGCATGATACGACCGCAGCATGTCGTCCACTGAAATTTGAAGAAGTGTAATTTAAAGTGAGTATGGACATAGGAAAGAGCTGTTATAGCTGTCCACAGACACAAAAATACCCAATTTTACCCCTTTTTGGCCCCTTTTTCTGAAACGGGTGGGGCCATAAACCCAAAATTAAAACCCGGGATAGCCATTATGCCAAGAAACCACATACTGAAATTTGAAGATGATCCTTCCACTAGAAACAAAGTTATGCTGGCCACAGACGCCGACGCCGACCACTGCGCCATAACATAATACAACCGCAAAATTTTTGCGGTCGTATAAAGATATAGCCCGGACACGACTCGCTACTAGAAAAGCAAAAATCTGACCTTGAAGACAAATGTCAAGGTCAAAGGTCACCAATCATGGTTCATGACACATCGTCTTGAAGTGATCTATCTAAATGCAAAATATCAAAAGTGTATCTCAAAAGACAAAAAAGATATAGCCCGGACACGACTCGTCACTAGAAAAGCAAAAATCTGACTTTGAAGACAAAGGTCAAGGTAAAAGGTCACCAATCATGGTTCACAACACATTGTCTTGAAGTGATCTATCTACATGCAAAATATAAAAAGCCTATCTCTAAAGACAAAAAAGTTATAGCCCAAACACGACTTTGTTACGGACGGACAGATGCACGGACAGAGCGATTACTATAGGGCGTCCGCCACTATGTGGCGGGCCCTAATTAGGAATCTTGGTACTCCAACAAAAAAATTGAATGTTCGAATTGAATGAATATAAGGGTGCAACAAGGTAGGTATCTGCTTCAATAATTAGACACTAAACTTTTAATCTCCAAAAAATTAAGATTAAGGAAAATTAACATCATTAAAAAATTACAAATCAAATATTTTATTAAACCAATCATTGACCCACAGGGGGCAATGACACAAAACACACATGATTAAAAACATACATACAAACATACATTCTTGTTACAGATTGAATAAAAAAAGCTTAATATGCATTCAACAATTAGCTATGTTATATTTTCCATCATTTATTAAAATATGCTTTAAAGGCTTTTTTGTACAATTCATATTGAGCAAAGGAGAACCGGTATTTTTTCTTCTTCGCATTTACCACTTCTATAAGAGCTACAGAAAAACTGGTTAAAAAATTATTTGGAGTTACAACTCTTTGACCACTATTTACAATTAATTACGACCAAAATTCAAGGAAACTGCAAAAACACGTAAAATTTCAAATTGCCGTGCACCTACGTGCATCCATGAATCTATTTGAAACTTTGCATTTTAAAAGTATAGGTTGTAATTCAAATACAACACTTAAAGGGGGGGCAGGACGGAATCCCGACTTCATTTTTTCTAAATCCCGAACTACAAAGAAACTTAAAGACTGATGAAATCCCGATTCCCGGTGAATAAATTTCCCGAAATCCCGGGCTTAAATCATAAAAATCCCAAAATCCCGGGCTTAAAAACATCCAATCCTGACATCCCGAAAAAGGTCCTGCCCCCCTCACTTAACCTGCGTCTTCATGCAACATGTCATCATTATGTATTTGTGCATTGAAAATTGATAAATCGTCAAAATGTGATTTAAAGAATTCTTCGTTGGAGTACCTAACTATGGAATCTACTCGCTGTTTTGGCAGTACCGTTTTCATATAAAAACATTTGTTATCCCATTATCCAAAGTAGTTTTTACGGATCACTTGAACTTGGCGACCACAATACTGGAATACTAATATTGTCCACAATACTGGAATAAAAATTTTATTCTAGTATTGTTGAAAAATTTGAATTTTGTATATTGTATTTATGAATAATGTATTTATGAAGTGTTATATAAATGTATAAAAAGTAATTATTTATGGCAAAATTTATGAGTTTCTGTGTATTGTAAATTCCAGGTGTAATTTATATGACATGTATTGAATGATTACCTCCTTGATTGAACGAACTAACAATGTTTTTATAACGTTTTATGTCTTTAGGTAATATTTTACTGGTGATATTATGTCATGTTTTAATATAGGCTTGTTCGAAATCCAATCAGTGACGTCACAAAATTAATTTTTTGGTTGGCAAAATTGTATTTCAGGAATAAATTGCATTGTATAGCAATGGGACAGAATTTTATTTTTTAAATAACTTTTTACATACTAACTGTAAAATGCATAATAAACCTCGAAATTTTCATATTTTTTCTACCGATTTACTTTTTCTAAATTTCCTCTAAATAATTTGAATTGTGTATTTCAAATATTTGGAAATTGTCAAAAATTTGAATACTTTACAAATAAGTCAATTAGATCTAATAAAAATAATCAAATATAGAAAATTTTTATATCCTGTTAAACTGTAAAATTTCTTCAATTCAGATCAAAATTATCAAATTACCTTTAAAAACAAAACCATACAAGTTAATTGAAAATCACATTTTTATTACCCTAATTAATGATTACGATTTCTTGCCAGCCAAAAGGCTCAACAGGTAAAAATATCGAGGTTGTGACGTCACGGCGAATAAGCCTATTGTCAGAAGATTGTGAAATGAATAGGATATACATGTAAAGTGTTTCGATGATTTCTTCTTCTTCTTCTTCTTCCGTATCAGGTACAGGCCAAATTTGGATACTCGTACCGGCATGTGGTGCAAGGAAAACTATACAGCTATGTACAAGTGCCAAAATGAAAAATATATACAGTGCGGTTAAAAACATCCGGTACGTCTAGTCCCTCAAGGTGGTGGCCTGGAGCCTGGATTTGAAGCAGTCAAATTTATTCTATCTTATAACAATATACACTTCATACATGTACTTAATAAACAATAATCACAAGATATAGCATTAAATAATTGTCGGGTGTCAAACACTGCTGCAGTCAAAAAAGTTAGCCCAGCTTGTTGCGTCACCGTTCTCTCCATCTCTGCCAATGACATGCACTATACCCGTCTCTGAAATCCCCAAGTATTTAAAGTCTATAGCTATGAACTATTGATGTAGTTTTCTTTAACTCAATGTCATATTCATATCAGCTTGGTTACTCAATCATACCTGTCAACCCTCCAGCATTCAGCGGGTCACACCCGCAAAACAGCTAAAAATTTCATTATGACCCGCCCCCAACCTATCACCCGTGCAGGTCAAAGAAATCACCCTCATTCGAAAATTTTGACCCACAATGACCCCCATTCCCTTAAAAATATATAAAACCCACAAATAATGACTATTGAGTGCTTAATTAAAACACAATTGTCCACATTGAAGCATTAATTAGACCAAATTAACGGATTAGCCTTCCCGTTAAATAAACACTTTTATTGCAATGTTTACTTGAATGAACTAATTAACCTGGTCAATCAGGTATCACCTGTATGATGAACTTCCCTTGAAATGGAATTTTGCATACTGTCAGATCTTTTTTACTCCTAATTTTTGTGATTTTTTACGAGTACAAAGTTGATTTGTTTATACTTGCAAAAACACGTGTAGTTGTCTCCCTTTTTATTTTTTCATGTTTTCCTATTTGAAATTTTTTAAACAATTCTGAGATATTATGCTCTTCTCCAGCAATTATTTTATGAATAAAAATTCATTTTAACATATAAAAAGACTTATTATATAGAGGACGGTGAAAGATTGAAAATTCTCAGTGAAATAAAAGTGATAATTAACTGTGAAATTATTTTCCATAATTTCACTCTAGGAAGTGACGTCACAATAGACGTCGTCAACGTTGTTGCTAAGTAAACGTCTCAGCAAATTAACATGGAAAACGTAGTTCACGAAAAAAAATCTTAAATTAAACCATTAAATATACAAGAAGGGGTCTATATAATAAAAACAATAACTAATCCTAGATTCTGATTATCGAAAATATTCAACTCATGATCGAAAAACACTGTAATTCACTCATGCGCTGCGCGCATTCGTGGATTACTGTGTTGTTCAATCATTCGTTGAATATTTTGCGATAATCAGAATCTCAGATTAGTTATAGTATAAATAAAAAAGCAGTTTAAAAGCCTATCTAATTATATTTTTACAAAATATTGTTCTACTTACATACCATATGACTGTTTCAAAATTAAATGATATATTGACAGATGTACTAAAAATTGCAAAGTTAGTTACACATGTAGTTCTTGGTTTGTAAATCAGAAAATAGATGGTGTAAATCTTTCAATAAAAATCTGCACATGAGGAAAGATCACCTCAAGCCACCCCCTTAACTATCAATAATATTCAAAAGTATAAGAAATATCAACTATATCCATGACGAGACATTTAAAACAGTATTTCTGTTGACAACCCTTGTTATTATTTCCTCAACATACGTCATGATGCGTTATCACCCCCCAAGGACCAATCACAAAGGGGGTCATCACCCCCTTTGTCAGCTCCACAGGTTGACAGGTATGCTCAATATACAATTGTACAATTTGGCTCGTCATACTAATTGGGTTGTTAATCGCATTATGTGTCAAGCATTTTTAAATCAATCACCTTTGATCACATACTAATTACCTGCTCATTCTATATGGAGGGGTATTTCCGCCACCAGAGAAATTCTATGCTGTAAATTTTATCTTCTCTTCTTATTGTTTTCACTTTCCTTATCCATAGTTCTGCATTTTCTATATTCTATATTGTAGATTCTATAATAACATTTTATCATATTTTATATATTCTTTCTTTCAATGTTCCTATTTCTTCCGTACTTCTGCAGTTTTTATATTTTATATTTTGTTTCTAAAAACTCAATTTGTTATATTTTATGTTCTTTCTTTAAATGTTCCCATTTCTATGCTTTGTTCATTAGGTTCTAAATTCTTCTTTCACAACATTATATCTTCCGTGTTAATTTCGAAAAAATTCATGTTTTATAATTTGAAAGAGAAGTGTTCAAAGTAAGTATTCATTGTGCAACATTCTTTCGTTTATATCTAACTTTTGTCTTTGTATTTTCATACAATTTTTGTTTTTATGTGCTTAAAATAAACGTGGCGGAAAAAACGTGTATGATTGAATTATGACAACAGATGGCGCGAGTGTTTCTGTGACAGCTTTTTATCCACCAGCAGATTCGTCCACGAACGGGACCTTATAGGGACATTATATATATTATTATGTATTTCAAAGACAATTTTAATATGATGCAACAAAATGTTAAGACGGTGAAATAAAGTTTACATCGTGAACCGGGAAAAGGTCGCTTTTAAAGAGTGTAAAATATTTCTAGTCCCATTAATACACCAGCTGGTGAAAATAAAATTCCTGTGGTCATAGTTTTCTAATAGGCACTGGCTAGAATTACCTGGAAAAGTAATCCTAATAAAAATAATTATTGTTACCTGAGACCGGAACAGAGACTAATTAAGGAACCTTCACCGAATACGGACCTGTTTTAAATGAAGTAACAATAATTTTTATCCTTATTGTTACCTGGCGTCATTGTTACCTGATATTATTTGTATTATGTTAATGAATGAATAGATTAAGAAATGTACTCATCCAAACCAGAGGCTGGTCTTTTAAAAGTCATATTTTTATCTAGTTTTCGTTTTTTTACATGTTTAAAAATGACTTCAGTTAGCAAGGCTGCGGTTGAAAACTTCCCCTCCCCTTTTTGAAATATATTTTTTAAATTTTTTGCACAGTCAATTACTTTGTAAAATTAATATACATAAATAAGATATAACTGAAAACTATAAATGCTATTCATCAAAGAAAAACACTATATGTCCGTATCTACAATTCCTAGTTATTATTACTCGTAATTAGCATTCTTAATTTTCAACCAAAATCCCATTTTTCAGTACATTTCAACTGAAATGTCCCGTAGTTCTACATTGGAGAGACTTGAGATGTAGTCAACTTTTGAGTTATACTGTTTCCTATTGAAATTTCAGTTAATCATCCATACTTCATATCTCATGCTTATATATACGTAATGGCATTTTATAACAATACACATTCATTTTCGTTTAAACTTCATTAATAAAAAAAACCATAATGAGCCATATTTTTGTACTGATCACATTTAATACTGATAAGTTATTCTTTATATCAAAGAAATTTGTAAGTCATGAATTCCTTTTGTCAGGTAACAATAACGCCAGGTAACAATAAAGATAGAAATTATTGTTACTTCATTTAAAACAGGTCCGCTTCCAGTAAAAGTTCCATAATTAGTCTCTGTTCTGGTCTCAGGTAACAATAATTATTTTTATTAGGATTACTCTTGCAGGTAAATGCAGGTAATTGTAGCCAGTTCGTTTCTAATAAAAGAGGGGTTGGTGAGACCAGCATGATTTTCGAGACGTCAGGATTTTCAATTTTTCAGCTTGGCGAAATCAGATAACTCCCATTTTTTAGATCACGAATTGGGAATGGAAATACCTAAAGTGGACACGATGGGGGGTTAGTGTCGTGTCACATTTTGTTCAGTACTATGAAATGTTGTTTGGACACTCTAATGACTAGATTCACACCACAAAAAGAACTCTATTTAGGGGTTAAGTCAGTGCAATTTAAAATGCAACGACTGGGAAACTTCATACAGCCATACCGAGCTTTCCCGAGCAAAAGGTTCGCTTTTCTATATAATCAGCGACTTCAACTGGTATTTGTAACTGCATGGTCAAGCTGGTATACATTTGTCATAAACTTTCGAGATGTCGTTTCTGTGGCAATTGTCCTTCATGCCAGCAGCTAAGAAATCTACAGCTAAGCCAGTCGAAAAGGACGCTAACTCTCCTCAAAAGACAAAAACTACCACACAAAAGAAAGTCAAGAAACCAAGGAAGAAGTGAAGTCAAGAGCTTATCTCTTACATATGCAGACAACAGTCCTTCTAAGGGCTACTAAACTTCTCAAAAAGAATATTTATAGTTGTTATATCAGCAATTTTCAAAGCCAAAAATAGCTTTTCTCTTTGTTTAGTGTATTTTCTCTTTCTTACTTATTCCCTTTTCCCCTTTTTGTACTGATTGTATTTACTTATTATTTATCTCTTCATTAATATTTTTTCAATTGGTCCTTTTCGATATTAATATTTCATTCTTTGTTGGCTAAGGGCTCCGGGTTCGTTCACTAGGGCTCTGAGCTCCAGCACTAGGGATCTAGGCTCCAACACTAGGGTTCCGGGCTCCAACAAAAGGGCACCAGGCTCAAACACTTTGTCTTTGAGCTCCAAATTATTGCTCCAGGCCCTAATAGAATGGCTCCGAGTCCCACTCACTGGGCTCTGGACTTCAGCTTTGGGCTCTCAAAGAGCTGGGGTTATCCGATTTCCTGAAGTTAAAAATGGGAAATTCGAAAGTCCCAAAAATCATGTGGGTCTCGTCTTCCCCCTCTATTATTAAAAATACATTACTGGGTAACATGAAAATTTCGTTCAATATTGCACAAAATGGGATTTTTTTTCCATCTGGCTTATAAAACTTTTGGCGCTGTATATAGGAGATCACAATGGGGGTCCATTCCCAAAATCTCCACTTTCCCGTTTTACGAGAGAGAGTGGGGGGTTTAAAAAGACTCTTTAAAACCCCTGTTTCCCGATTCAAGTTGATTTTTTTTCAGTGCTTCCCGCGTCACGTAAGCAGTATTTAGTAAAGTCTATTATCGCTTCCAATCATGGACGATCCCCTCCAAGTTTTCAACGCTTCACTCTCACTTAAATGGAAAGGCTTTTTAATTTCACCGTCTTAAAAGTTTCATTTTGTTGCATCTTATTAAAAATTGTCTTTGAAATACACAATAATATATATGATGTCCCTATAAAGTCCCGTTCGTGGACGAATCTGCTGGTGGATAAAAAGCTGTCACAGAAACACTCACGCCATCTGTTGTCATAATTCAATCATACACATTTTTTCCGCCACTTTTATTTTAAGCACATAAAAACAAAAATTGCATGGAAAAACAAAGACACAAGTTAAATATAAACGAAAGAATGTTGCACAATGAATACTTACTTTGAACACTTCTCTTTCAAATTATAAAACATGAATTTTTTTTAAATTAACACGGCAGATATAAGGCCAAATCAAATTAATTAATAGATTCTCATCCCCACCCGCCCCAATTTTTCTAAGCTCAAAATTTTTTTATACTTTTAATTATTCAGAAATTTTCTTTAAATTCCTATCAATTTTGGTGAAAATCAGTAAAAAATAAAAAATAAAACCCTCCCACCCACCCCAGATTTTTTGTTACAGGTGGATGAGAATCTACAAATTAACTTGATAGGGCCTAATGTCGTGAAAGAAGAATTTAGAACTTAATGAACAAAGCATAGAAATGGGGACATTTAAAGAAAGAACATAAAATATAACAAATTGAGCTTTTAGAAACAATAATATAAAATATAAAAACTGCGGAAGTACGGATGAAATAGGAACATTGAAAGAAAGAATATAAAATGTAATAAATTGATATTATCAATGATTATAGAATCTACAATATAGAATATAGAAAATGCAGAACTATGGATAAGGAAAGTTAAAACAATAAAAAGAGGATAAAATTTACAGCATAGAATTTCTCTGGTGGCGGAAATACCCCTCCATAATTCTAATCTTATCCGGACATCCGGGCACTTTATAATTACCTGTGGAGGAGGTGAAAATGACCACATTTCACTATATATCTAAGTAGCTTCAACTTTGATTTATTCATTCATTTTTCAAGATATTTTAATGAAACTCNCATGTATTGGGAATGAAAAGTAAATCTACTTGTAGATATAGATCTTAAAGACTTATAATTGAAATTTGTAGAAATTATCAATATGTAAAAAGTGAATATTTAAAAATAAAAAATTACAAAAAAAATATGGTTCCCAAACGGTCAGCAAATAAGCGGACTTGATATTTAAGGTATATATATGACCACATTTCACTATATATCTAAGTAGCTTCAACTTTGATTTATTCATTCATTTTTCAAGATATTTTAATGAAACTCAGATTATGCATTTGGAACATCAATATAAATGTCATATCTGAATTTCAAGATCATAGGTATTATAACACCGAATATATTGCAATTTAAAATATCGATTTTTACATAGATTATATAAGAAAACATCGATCGTGTCACCGCCTATGTTAATATCGACTGATCTGATTGGTCAATAGACAATTTGCCAGTTATGCAATCAACAGAATGAATTTAGCAAAACCCAAAAGGGAGGTAACTTTTTGAAAAATCTCAAGGGGACAGAATGGTTCCCTGCTTGTGAAAACCAACCAAAAAAATAAAGCATTTTTAATCAAAAGTTATGATAGTTTAATATTTAGCAGACGTTTAGTCAGCATCACAATTCAAAACACAATCCCAAATAGCGCTTACCACAATTTTAAGTGCTACTTGTTTCAAGTAAAAAAATAAACAACTGTACTAACTTGAACTGTCTTCTCGGTGACTAAGAAAGTATTAAATATTCGAAAAAATGCTAACTTACTGCAGAATATTATAATATTGTGTAGGGAATTACTTTATCCATACTGGCTAAGCACAAAGACCATACTTTAAAACAAATGTGCATGTTTTATGTTTGTTTGTCCGGTGTAGGAGTTACTTCCCTCTGAAGGTTTGACCAAAAAACACAAAGTTTGACTAGAACTGACAAGAACTCCAGTAACTGGCAAATCTCCTATTGAGCTTTGTGATGTCACGCCGGATAAGAGAATTAAACTACCAATTATCACCTTGATTACCTAGTAACTCTAATTAAAATAACAAAATAGTTTCCCTGTTTTAGCTTTAATTTTCTTTTTATCCTAAAAAGTATCATACCCTATAAATTTGTATAAACTATGAACTTGGTGATCACAAAACTGGTAGTGGTACAATACTGGAATAAAATTTTTATTCCAGTATTGTGGACAATACTAGTATTCCAGTATTGTGGTCGCCAAGTTCAAGTGATCCGTTTTTTTACAAAAATACCTTTTCTTTTAATTAAATCTGTAGAAAATACTGTTAAACACTGTTACTGTACTGTAGGCTGGAGCTTTTGCATAGTTTGCAATTTTAAAAACAATCGAAGAAATGCACACTTTTCACCTTCGAACTGGAGAAGAATAGAAACTACCTAAATTAGGGAGATTCTAAAAACATACGGAGCTTTCCAAGGATGTATATTTCTAAATATACGTCCTTGTTCCTCCTCGGCAGAAATTCTGCTACAAAATGCAAAGGTTCCAATCCTACAGGTAAGGCGTGTAAGGACAATGGCACTTGACACTTACAAATTTTTTAATAAAACAGTTCAAATAGTTGGGTTGTCTATGCAGATATGCTTTTATTACAATATAATTTAGGTTCTGTTTATGATTTGTTGGAAGCTATGCCATCCAAAATATGCATGGAAAGCTGAAGTAAAGAGGAAAGTCAACTTGTATTGGGTTCATTATATAAAAGAGTTGGCAGCAGGCAAGTCAACATTAAAGTACCTTAGTCCCACTTCTATGACTATTGGGAGGGTGCATAATATTTGGTATGAAGTAGGTTATGATTCAGTTGCATTAAAAAGAGTAAATGTTAAAGCACGATTGCTGGTGGGTGTTTATAGCTTACAAGTAGATAAAAACAAACACACCAGACATGCCTCAAGTCCGATATGTGTCGATTGTCAATCGAAAATATACAGCATTTTTTGATTGACTGCCCAGAGTATTCTGACACAAGATCTCAATTTTTCTTCAAGCTTAGGAAAGAGATTCAGGGGGTTGGTGATCATATTTGTGAGACTGTTTTTGATGATAGAAACTTATTAACTCAACTTATTTTGGATATTACTCATCCGTCCATTCCAATTTGTTTGCAGGCATGTGAAAAATCTATTAGGATAGAATCCATTACTAGAGGTATGGTTTTGCACTGCATGTAAAGCGAAGTAAATTTTTGGAAGATATGAAGTGATGGTGCTCTTGTGGCTACAGCAGTCTCTTTTTTTTTTTGATTGTAATATGCCATTGTTTTTTTTTTTAATTTTAAATTTGGTACACTTGTTTAATTTTAGTATATTACTTTTTAGATTTTAAATAGAGTAAGAAATTTTAGCCGGAATAGTGTGATATCGGTCATCTTAGTTTTTAAAAACTGTGAGACATTTGCGTTTTTAGAACTGTGTATTCTTAATGTGTGGTGGCGTAATTCCTGAGGGAGTGCTGTATAGTGTACAGAAGATTAACTTAATCTTGAAAACTAACGCATGAATTTGTAAAGTTAAATTCTTATGCCGGCAGACGGCATGGAACTTGATGTCTTTATTATATATGATGGTGGGTGGTTGCCGTGCGATGTTTTATTTATTCAGATTACCAGTTTTCGGATTTACTCAAGGATAATAATGGCATAACCGATGTACACTGGTTCAGCATATATTTTATGTATATCTTAACCTGCACATGCACAATGTTGCTTACCGTACAGTTGCTATAATACAGATCTACGTCATTGACGGTTGCTCCAGATAGTGGAGGGATTCTAATATACAAAGAAGAAGTTCCAGTTTGTTTACACAATGGAATTCACCTTTCATATTTTGTCCCGTGTGGTGTCACCACTGCACTATCAGGTTTTGTTCTGTGACGTCGTGATACCGGGAAAATACACACACAATAAACAATTTTTGAACATGCGTGAAATACAACTTTTCCCGCGAGTTACATGATAGTGCAGCAGCGACGCCAAACGGGAAAAGCCATATGGCAGGATGGTGAATTCCATTTATTCTAAATATTCTTTAAGATACAACAATGGCCTGGATGTACCAGAGCGTAAGAACAACATTTAAATCGCAAGCTAAGAATTATAGACCAGTTAGCCTTACATCTGTAGTTTGTAAAATTATGGAGAAAATACATCTGGAAGAATTTGTTCCATCCTGCTGTGCGCATGCGCTGATAATTTACCCTTATCGATGAAATAATTTTACAAAGAATGATAGGGAATATGTTTTTCATCCATGAATACGAGATGTTTTTCAAATTTGTTTTAAAAAGTAAATGGTATCTCAAAAAAGTTTAAAGTGTCCTCTTTTTAACGGTGTTTTCAAAATCAAAATAAGATAAATAGAAGTTCTGGCACTTTTTATTTAAAAATAAAAGGTTTTTCCTTTAAATATTCATAAAACTTTCAACATAATTTGTGTTTGCAGTTGAATAAACGTTCTTCCTAAAGTCCAATTCCGGAACGTTCCGGGTATTAGAATGGCGGGTCAAAGAGGTCAAACGGGGTAAAAATGGCGTCCCGCTGTATGAGGGCAAAGGGAATAAATTCTTCTATCAACATATGAAAGGTGTTTATGATTGGAAAAAGCCGAACATGTCGGAAATCAATATTTTATCCCAGGCGGGTCATTTCCAACCAATTTATTTTAGGCCAAGAAATTAAATAGGAGAATTCCTAGATTACGCTCAACTGACGTCAGGTACCAGTTTCCAGTAGATTCGGGGTAAGATGTCGACAATTACCCAAAAATTTGAAAGTGGAATATCGTCTATTCAAATGAAAAAATAAAATACTTTTGTATGAATTATAAAAAAGTAATTGGTATATTCTGAAAGAAAAGGAAGTCAGCTTTCTGGAGATGTTTTTAAAATCAAAATAAGTTTATGAAAAAGTCTGGCATTATTTATTTGAAAATTCAATATTTATGAAAAATTCTAAAAAATCATGTTATGATAGAGAGCTGTTATCAGTCATTACATACCACATGTAGCGGCATTTACTACAAAATGTAGTATGTAAACTGACATTTACAGATGACGGAAGATGATTTTACTTTCATGGTTGAAACATCGAAATAAAAATTAAGACTTTAAAACTTTTTTCTTTTAATTTTTCTGTTCATTTACTCATTATTTATTATTCAAAATTTAATTATTTGAGTAATGTTTCTAGATTATATATTTAATGTCATCCCATTTAAATTTAAATTGAAAACGTAGAAAAAAGTGTATCTTACACGTTACCAAGAAATTATATAACATATTTATATAGTGACTAGGCGTTACATATGCTGAAATGAAAGTGACAATAAAAGTCCGAAACGATCAAAGGAAGAGACCAGTAAGGAAAATCCGTATAACATTCGACTAAATCAGTGAAACACAATCCAACACAGAACATTTTTGGCAAGCCGTCATATTCCCGACTTGGAACGGGCATTTTATAAATAAAATGGTGGGTTAAACCAGGTTTAATGATGCATCAACCTCCCGCTTATATGACGACTAACTATAGCTTCTGTGTGCCCAGATTGTGTAAAATGTCAAAGCCATAATATTTTCAGGGGGCACTTCACTATTTCAATACGCCAATATTTGACGAAAATAGTACTATAAAAAATAGTGCCTTATAATTTGTAGTGACT
>MJUU01036929.1:144239-154629 GCA_002080025.1 Modiolus philippinarum | reverse complement strand
AAATTTTAATGTCTTTTTAGAATGAATATGGTTGGAAAAGTAGATTTTAAGTCTTTTGTTTAAACTTTATTATTAAAAATGACCAAAACAATTCAAATTTTTTGAAAATTATACTTTATAATAACCTTTCGAAGGAGTTTATATGTTGTGAAATTAAGATTTAATGTCTTTGAAGCATGAATATGATTGAATAAGTAGATTTTAAGTCTTCAGTTTAAACAGAATCATCAAAAATGAACAAAACAATTCAATTTAAAAAAAATTTTACTCAATAATAAGTTTTTGAAATCATTTTTTATGTCGCGAAGTTAAAATTTAATGTCTTTTATACATGAATATGATTGGAAAAGGAGGTTTTAAGTCTTGGTTTTAACTTTATTAATAAAAATGACCAAAGGAATTTAATTTTTTGAAAATTTTAATTTATTATAACCATTAGAAGGAGTTTATATGTTGCAAAATGGAAATGTTATTACTTTAAGCATAAATATGAATGCAATTACAGGGCATTAAAACTTTTTTATTTTTGAAGCAACTGGTTTATTGCAAATTACCCGTAACTATTTATTTATGCAAATAAAATAATGAACTTTTGAGTTAAGTTTACTTAATTGTTTACAAATTTTTGATAATAATCAATAAATTTCTTTATATTATCATATCGCCGCTCACGATTGGAGTGAATAAATGAGTTCAGCAGTGCGCTCCTTTCGTGTGGACTGGGATTAGTCCCAGGTGTGGATGAACTCTTCAAATCGTAGATTTCATTCATTTCACTCGTGTATGCATCTCACATCATTAAGTTGAACATTCTTTCAGCCGTAAAAGCTAAAATAAATAAATACAAAAATAAATAAAATAAGAAAATTAAATGTAATGAATCAAAATCATTGTCCGTGCCGCGTTTAAAGAAATACAATGGAATGATCAGTGTCACTGAGGCGATTTATGGATATTTAAAAAGTCATGGTCAACTGAACTCTTTATATAGTATACGTTTTTCATATTAGGTACTGATCAATGTCACCGAGGCGATTTATGGATATTAGAATTGAATTATAGATATTAAAAAATAATCTTGGTCAACTGAACTCTTTATATAATATACTTTACCAATACTAAAATGATCTGGGTCACAAAGGCGATTTATGGAGATTTGAATTATAGATATCAATAAATCGAATTATGGAGATTTGAACTGAATTATAGATATCAATAAATCATTTATAGATATTNTATTTATTAATATCTATAAATGATTTATTGATATCTATATTTATTTATTAATATCTATAATTCATTTATAGATATCAATAAATAGGGAATAAATTCCACAACGGCTTTCCATAGTAAAATAATGAATATTAAAAAAATGCTTATCACATAATTATCTAAGTGTTGTTTAAAAATGAAATAAAATATATTGGCAGATAAAACAAAATTATTGTTAAAAAAGAAAAAAAAAATAAAGAAAAAAAATGAAAGTTTTGTGTCATTCCCTGCTTAGATACACATTGAACAAAAAGAATTCAACTTTGTTATTTTATCTTTATATATTATTTTTATTTTTGGCCTATCAACATTTATGTCTCCTCTTACAGCATAGCATATTTTTCCATTAAATTGCAAGTCCTTTAAACAGCAGAGAGGGGGATTTAATTGTCTTTGATTATGTTATAGCTCTGGTAACCACGATTTATACAACTCTTTTCAGTCACCACTATGGGAGAAATACACTCCGTAAGTACACTCCAAAGAAATTTCCAATAACTGCGCATGCGGAAAAATAATCATTAGGGGCAGATAACAACAGGGCTATAGTATACAAAATACAGCTTTGAGATATACTTATGTCTTTATTACAGACGTTAGGTTCAGTACATATCTATACCCATACAGGTACATACCTATCAGACAAAAACTGAATTAGCTTTAGAATTATAAGAATATAGAAATAAATGCCTAAATACAAATGATACTGGAATCATGATCAAGATTCTATTCAACTGTACATGTAGTGTTTTAGGTAAGGGTAATTAGTTTGCTTGATGTTGTTATCGTTTATGTTGGAAATTGATTATTTAACGATGTGTCATTTAATCTATGAAAATTTTTATCAAGAAGTATTGATTAGTTTTCCTTTTATTTCTATAGGTTAACAGACATGTAAATAATGACGGAAAATAAGTTACAGTTCCCACTGACTGTACGGACAGAAGGTGAAGAATTTATTATAAACAAAGAAGATGATCCGACAAGCCCAAATCAATTTCTCGCAGACTTTGATGGGGATAGAAGTAGATCAAAAAGACGTAGGCGCTGCGGCCAGTGCGGACCTTGTCAAGTGAAAGAGAATTGTAATAAGTGTAACTTTTGTCTACGTAGAGATGTGCTAAAACAGACCTGCATTTACCGAAAGTGTGTTTATTTACGATCAAAGCCAAAACCATATCCAAGTCCTCAAGGAGGTCCTGATTTCAATCATGTGACTTCACCACCAAATCAACCTTCAGTGAAAAGTTTGAGAACTTCATCAACAAGTAACACTTCTGATGTTCCAAATATTTCCAATCATAATGATCAAATATCTCAGCCAAGGATTGGAAATTTTAGTCCATTCACTTCTGTCAACTCAACTGTTGGACCTAATTTTTTGTCAAGTGACTCTTTATTCAAACCACCTATTCCGCAGGTGTCTCAGTCATCACAATCATTGACTGTGGTTAGTTCTCCAGAGACGGCTTCACAAATACCTCCTTATAATCCACAGACTATACCACAAATGACCAGTGGACATAACCCAATGACAATTCCACCTTGTGGATTAAGTGATAAAATGCTGCCACTTCCGTCTCAAGAAAATTCATGCTCTTCATTTTCTAGTCCATTGACACATCCTCATATTCAAAATGATACTTTGAAATATGATTCCTGTTTTAATCGTTACAATCGTTCTACACCAGCAAATGATTCTCGTACAAATTTATCATCACCATGCATGTATCATCCTGGCTTTCCATCACCATACCATGGGACCACAGGCCCTGTAGACAGAGGGCCTTATGGACATTTTGTTCGACCACCAACGATACCACCATATTTACCGTCGAACTCTAATATGCTTAGACATTTGTCTTCTCTACCTCAAAGGTATCCAATACCTCCTCCTCCAGGGAGGTATGGAGAAGGGTATAGCGATTCTACACAGTACCCGACAGGATACAATGGATATGGATTTCAACCACCTGATATGCAGATGCCTATTCATGGTATGTCACATCATCATCCATTTAATTCATATAGCAATATTAACCGTTACCAACCTCCACAATTTGAACAATCAGGCGCGTGTCCAAAAAACGTCTTTGGCCCTCCTGCATTTCCGAGTTTAGCTTTGGGTACACTCCGGGTGCAGGAGAGGCCTCAAGGTATCCACAATTTCAGATGTAACCCATTGTACCAACCACTGCCTTGGGATAAGCATTATTTTCATCCCATTCATAGACCAAATTCCTTCAGTGGTGACAGGAGTAAAGCGAGTTCTGTTTCATCAGGACACGAATGTGACGTTATTAGTATAGATGATATGCAAATGAATGCTATTATTAGATCTGATGGTTGTAATAGTATAGAGATAGAAATTGAAGAACCAATATCTCCGTCAGGTCAAAAGCAAGATGAAAGATCAAAAATGAGAACATTGGCAGAACCAGACATAAATTATAACTACAAAGCTAAAACTGAACCACCAAGGAAGATAACTCTTACAGGATTTGTAACATTAAAACAAGATTTAGGCGATGATGGAATTGTTCAGCTGGATATTCCAGGAGAAAAAGTCACATTAGAAGAAAGTTGGTTAAACGATTCTATGGCTAAATATTCATGCAATATCATTGATCTGTTAAAATTTATTGATTCTGAACCACGGAATGAGTTAGAATCGCTTAATGAAATACAGTGTAATTGATTCATCAAATATTTCTTTTTTTTTTTTTTATGTACATGTATGTTTTTGATATTTATTTGTATAAATTTTTTATACATTTCATAAATCATACTGTTATTTGCCAAATGGTTAGAAATTTTATGTTTTTTTTGTAACATTAACACATGTACAAATATAGTTTTAAATGGACAAGATGCATTAACTGATAAGTACATTTTTTTTCCTATTTCAATATTAGTAAGAAATTATAATTTAAAAAAATACAAATCTCATCATTAATTAATTTTCACTTAATACAGCTTCAAACAAGACATGCATCAGTATTTCCTTTTGCTGTAGAAAAAGCTTTTAATTAGATATTATAATGTATAGAAGTTTTTAGTAAATGTTTTATGAATATATCGTTAGGCTGTGGAAGTGATTAAAACAATCTGAATTCTCAGTCAAAATATCAGAATTTTGTAATATTCCTATCAGATTAAACAGATATTTTTTATCCATGAAACTCCATGTTGAAGGCGCTGTAGATTTAGTTTATAAAGACGACCTGTGTATATTTATGAGAAGTCCATGACTAAATATGCTGAAGGGTACTGTATGGTTATTAGAGGGTACATGCTTGTACTTTAATAATTTTCTTACCATTCTTTTCTTAAGTATCAGATTCCAAATGATTCGAAATTTGTTTGAATAGAATAAGAATTATTTGTCATGGAGTTGAATATATCCACAAAAATGTACTTCATATGTTCTATCACAGGTTTTCATGTGATGCCTATAACTACATGTACTTATTAAAATAAAGAACATAAATTCAGTGTTTTAGACTACGGTTCAGTTTTATGGTAAAACTTTTTATCGCTGTTTGCAGAAATTAATAGACAGTTACTTGATACTTCGGTATTATTTTTTACCACTGTCGCTGGCTAATTCTTAAATCTATTGTATAACAAATATCATTCTTAGGGCCCCCGCATCGAGATGCGGGTGCCCTATAGTTTTCACTTTGTCTGTCCGTCCATCAACAATTTTTTTTCGTCAAAGATTTATTGGCTTGTATAAGTAGGAATAATTTGAAATTTGGTCTGAAGCTTGGAAAAGATGAGTTGTATCGTGTAAGCAATTTTCAAGTTTGTCTGACTTCCACTTCCTGTTTGGCGATACTTTGATTTTTTTACTTTAAACAAATTTTTCATCACACATTTCTTGGCTTCTACAATAGGGAATGATTTGAAATTTGGTCTTGAACTTGGAAATGATGACTTGTATTGTGTAAGCAATTTTCAAGTTTGTAGGATATCCACTCTCTGTTTGCCAGTACTTTGATTTTTTTCTATGAACAAAATTTTCGTCAAAGATTTTGTTGGCTTGTATAAGTGGGAATGATTTGAAATTTGGTCTGAAGCTTGATAATAATGAGTTGTATTGTGTAAGCAATTTTCAAGTTTGTTGAGTATCCACTTCCTGTTTGCTGATACTTTGATTTTTTTCTATGAATGAAATTTTCGTCAACGATTTTGTTGGCTTGTATAAGTGGGAATGATTTGAAATTTGGTCTGAAGCTTGATAATAATGAGTTGTATTGTGTAAGCAATTTCAAGTTTGTTGAGTATCCACTTCCTGTTTGCTGATACTTTGATTTTTTTCTATGAATGAAATTTTCGTCAAAGATTTTGTTGGCTTGTATAAGTGGGAATTATTTGAAATTTGGTCTGAAGCTTGATAATAATGAGTTGTATTGTGTAAGCAATTTTCAACATTGTTGGGCGTCCTTTTCCTGTTTGCTGATACTTTGAGTTTTTTTTACCATCAACAAAATTTTCGTCACAGATTTCTTGGCTTCTACAGTAAGGAATGATTTGAAATTTGGTCTGGAACTTGGAAATGATGACTTGTATTGTGTAAGCAATTTTCAAGTTTGTTGAGTATCCACTTCCTGTTTGCTGATACTTTGATTTTTTTCTATGAATGAAATTTTTGTCACAGATTTCTTGGCTTATAATATAGGGAATGATTTGAAATTTGGTCAGAAGCTTGATAATAATGAGTTGTATTGTGTAAGCAATTTTCAACATTGTTGGGCGTCCACTTCTGTTTGATGATACTTCGATTTTTTTTACTATCAACAAAATTTTCGTCAACAGATTTCTTGGCTTCTTCAATAGGGAATGGTTTGNCTTGGAAATGATGATTTGTATTGTGTGAGTGACTTATTGGTTTGTCACTGAATTACTTTCTGTTTTGCTGATACTTTGATTTTTAACTTTAAATGACTTGATATTTAGTCTGAAGCTAAGAAATGATATAGTTTGGTAAAACTTCAAGAAATCAATGTATCCAGCAAATAACTGTATCAACACATTAGTGTGTCAAACAGAATTTGAATCCACACTTATCTAATTTTTACTTTTGCCCATAGAGTTTCAGGATCAAAATTGTGGGGCCCTTCCGACAATGCCAGTTTCGACATGCTCTAGTTTCTGGCCACTTTGTATGATGTAGTAAATATATTTTGACAATGTCACAAGATTATATATGTAACTTTGAAATAGTTCAACCTTAATTTTTTCCTTTGAAAATATTGTATTTGAACCCATAAAGAAATTATGAAATTATTGTCTGAGGTCTGATTACAAATTTGTCTTTTATGCTATATTTTTACATATGAACAAACATATTGAATTTTTAAAATAAATTTGTATCAAAAATACATGTATGTATGTAAAAATCTATACATGTCCACTGTACTGTCATGACTGTAGAAATGACGAATGTTTGTTGATATGTAACAATGCATGTATATGTCATGTATACTCTTGACAAGATATGCTCATTTCATATAATACCTGAATGATAGCATATAATTATTTTTGTGGTGACTTCTGACAAAGAACAAATAAAATGTAAACAAAGCACATGGGGAGCCATTTGGGATGTTTAGGATGTCCAGATTTTTCATCAAGACTTACCGGAAATCAGTCTTCTATCGATGATAAAAGTTTATTTGTTTTCATCCTAAAAACTTATATGATGAGTGTATTATGCTGAAAATTATATGAAATTTCATGATGATAATTTCTTAAAGATATAAAGATAGAATCTGATTTTATTCTTTGACCTTTTCCATACAATCACTACCAATTCTGAAATGTTAAACTTCCTCAAAAATCCATATCCTTAATGGTTTGAATTATTTCTTTCTTCACTTTTGTTTGTAAATATTGTAGGCCTGAAATATTAAATGATTTAGCTTCAAATATAGTAAATGATTTGTAAATGCTTTCCATATTTGATCGCATTCCTTCTGGATTTACTTTTATATTTAAAGATTGGAGAAAAATGAAATGTTTCACATTTATATATGGTATTGGGTGAAAAAAATTAAATGTTTCACATTTAGATCATGTAAAAAAACAATGAAATGTTCAGTGAAATATAGATATGAAATGTATCACATCATTTATATCAGGTCACATTGTTCAGTAGGTTTACCATGGTCTTCAGATTTTGTTATGTTTAAGGTTTTTGATGTGTACAGTATATTTTGTCCAACTGACCAGTCTTCAAATTCAAAGACAATTTGGTTGAATTTGTCATTGAGTTTTAAGTTATCTCCCTTTGATTTAGTTTGTAATACCTTCATGTGTGGAGGTGTGGTTAAAAATGGCAGTAACATCTTAAAATATAATGTAATGTAAGATGATATCTTTTGTAAAAGTGATGTAACATCAGAATTTAATTATGGACTCCAGTTGCAGTATTTTACTAAAACATTTCGACACACAAGGGAGGGGATATATTTCTTGGCTCTTTTTGACAAAAAATAAACTTATCCAAAATATACTAAATCAAAAGACCTTTGGTTACTTTACATAATATAACCTATTATAAATGAACTCCCAACCTCTGTCTACAATTATGTCCAACAAATGTGTATCATATTGAATTAAGATTTTATGGTAATAAATATTTTTTTCTGTCCCATAATGACTCTTTAACTTGATATTATGTTAATGCTATAAATTTTATTTCCTTTTAATTCTAGTCAAATAACCACAATTTAAATTTCACACAAAGTATGAACAATTGCTACAGTACAGCCAGAGACTTGCAATTATAGAGATATCATTCTAAATTTTAAAATGAGTATATTTTTTTCCTGAATGATCTATCCAAATAATTTCTTTTACATGTGAAATGTTTAAATGCAAAAGAAATCATGTTCATATATGTAGATCAAACAGGAAATAAAATATAAACATTTCACTAAGCAGAGTGATAAAATATATATTGGTGATTTGCTGTACTGTAGCACAAAAGACTAGTATGTATGCATTAACATAAAAAAGAGCAATAGATTTTCTAAAAATCAAATGTACATACAAAGAATTGATTGTCTATTCTGTCAAATACATTTGTATTAAGATTGTTTTTGTTGATGAAATCATGATTATGAATTATGAATTTTTTGTAATTTTATAACAATAGTAGCTGTCATAACGGAGTAGATCAATGACTATTGGTAACTTATATAATTATTCATCTGTCAATTGTAACAGTTCAACTTAAACATGTATCACCAAAATATATGTATAAAGTTAAAATCATGATGACTTTGCTAATGGTAGTGTTAGAACACCTGGCTGTTTTATTATTATAAATTATACCCTCTTCCGTTTCTGGTGCATAAAAATTAATTGTGAAGGGTATAATGTATTTTGTTATGGATGAATGATTGTTATGTATATAATTATTGTAAACATTTTTTGATGCATAATATCAGTTCTAGTGCTATGTCAGAATATTTACACTATGTGTAAATCTGTAGGACCACACTTATTTATGGTGTCATATAATGGTATTGCACAGTCTTTGTCAATGTAGCTGGTATCAGTTTCTGTAAAGACTTTGTTTCTGTTTTGATAAATACTTAATATTTGTACACAAGTGTTAATGAAATTTGAGGACAACATTCCTTAACAGGCATATCAAAAAACTGTTATAATGTAAGCACACTCTAATTTTGATTGGAGATGTCAAACTATGTGAGTAAAAACCACTGAACAAAAATGTATTTCTTCTTTACATGGAAAAAACTGGTTTAAAACTGGGACTAATATAACAGGGATTTGAAACTATTTAACAAACCAGTTTGATCGAATAAAAAGCTGTGTCCTGGCTACGACTTTCAGTTGTAGCTTTTGATTTACTCAACATAAAATTATTCTAAAAATTGTGCCGAAAAGCTGATTTATTGCTGATTTACAACATTAAATTTTCATTCACACAACAATGAAATCATAATTAAAAAGGGGTAAAAATTGCATTAGGGGTTGTTTTCTCTTGCAAAGAGGTTGCAAAATTATCCAGAAACTGCCCAATAAACAAATGACAGTTATCGATGAACGAGCGGCAGAACAAAGAAAATCAAGAAAATTGGCCAACTTTAACTCACTAGTTACATGTTAAATTCCATCCTACTATTAGGAAATTTTACCAGGATAAAGCTCTCTGTATTTGCTTTATAGTCCTATATAATTTATGCTGATAATTTTTACTGATGTGACCATGCTCATGCAATTTTTTAATACAAACTTTGGAGTTCAAACACTAAACTTTTCCCTGTGTATTTTGCAACTGACTTTTCAACTAAATTTAAGGAAAAATATACCATGAGATGCATCGAAGTTTCATCTTTTCAATCATATAAATTTTGGGGAAAATAGAAAGTGTACCAAAATAAACGTCATGAAGTGTAAAATTTTGCAGTTTATTTCTAAAAAAGCAAAAATTATCCAAGATTTAGAGCAAAATTTGTGTACTTTGGAATAAATTTATTTACAAAAATTATACTTTGATTTGCAGCAATCTTATTCTATAAAATGATGTATTTTGTATTAAAATCTGTAGAAAAATGTAGCTGTCAAATGTACTAAAAGTTTCCTGTGTTTCAGTAGAGAAATGCTCAAAAATACAACGATTTACAAGTAAATCTGCCACGACACCGAAATTGGAAGAAATGTGAATGTTTCCAGTCCTTGTTATATTAGTCCCAGTTTTAAAAAAAATATAATAGAAAAAACACTTTGATGATTTGAATCCAAGGTTGATGAAAGCTAACAAATTCTCTGTACCACTTACATATACCATTTCCAAGGTACCACATTGTAAGTTGTTTGGACATTAGTGTTAATTCATGGGCTTTAGTGCAAACTTTAATTTTAGTGCTTATTTTTAGTTGTTTGATTCAATTTTATAGGATTCATGGAATAAGAGCTGGTATTTATAGGAAATTATAAGATGAATATTCTTTGCCTCATTAATGTTTTCATTGGTCAGATTTTTAATTGGCAGTGCATTTAGAACAGTATTTATACCCCCGCAAACAAAGTTTGGGGAAGGGGGTATATAGGAATCACCCTGTCTGTCTGTCTGTCTGTC